>CM042222.1:2941564-2994064 GCA_023566465.1 Cottus gobio
TGCTGCCCTTCTGATCCAGAGCAGAAAATAGCTTTATATCTTAGATATAACAAAATACTTTATAGCTCAAGAGTCGGCAAATGACACCTTCTTTTCATTAAATACTACATCTGCAAACCCATGTAGTTATGGTATTTGATTAAAGCATTTTGTTTTTATTTTTGAGCATCAAGAGTAGATGTCTTCTGTCTAGTAAAACTGAACTCCAGTGTAACACCACTAGAGGGAGCTGTAGTGCACAAGCTGATAGGTGAGTCTGAATTAAATAATCATACTCTGTAAAGTCCTCATGCTGTACTGTTGATGTAGAATAAAAGTATTTTTAGTATGATTCATTTTTTTTGTTTGGAGAAAAAAAAACTTTCTCACATTAATATTTTTCTAATATTTCCTTTTTTATATATCAATCCTCAAAGTTATTTTTGGTCTTTAATCAATAGAAATATATTTGACACAAGTTACCTTCTATTTTCAGAATTATTACTCAAAAATTGTAAGTCACTAAATAAAATATGTCATTCCAGTACATTCAGATTTTAGACAAACAAGTCCCACACCAAGCTTACAGATGATCATAACCGGCAATGAGTTACGCCTTTTGATGTTCTGTGAAATTTCTGACCCATTGTTTTTTTTAATTCTCACGGCTTTGCCACAATTTGTGTTTGAGTAACGATACGCACATATTTTGTGGCTTTGTTGTTCAATGGCTTGGTCTCATGGGCGTATAGCATCCAAATTATTCTAAGAATTGAAAGTAAGGTAACAGTTTGATTTACATAAAATACAAAATCCATTTCATTTAGCTGACACTTTGATCCAAAGCGACTTACATGCTGTACAATAGACCGTAGACACAGCAACGGTGAGCAATTAGGGTTAGGTGTCTTCATCGAGTCACATCAACATGGACTGACATGGACCAGCGGAGCTGGTGATTGAACCACCGAATTCTGATTGAAAGACAGACCTGCTGAGCCTCAGTCGTTTGGTCATATGAGATCATTGATTTACAAATGTTTTGACACAGTGGAGGCAGTTTGTTGTATGCAGTGTTTTTCAATGTATTGTTGGACACATTTATTTGAGAAGAGGATGCATACAATAGCTGATACTTTATTACGTAATATTTGTATTTAGAATAATAGACCGCTGACAAAAGATTAAATATTGAATTATAGGTGAGAACACCATCACGTAATTTAACTACTGCATCAAAAAGAGAAGTAAAAAAAGTTTTCACTAGAGTTCAATTCAGTTGTAAAACACAATCTTCCTCTGCATATTATTTTTAAGGGCTTGTGTTGTTATAAATGTTGAAATTGAACGTTAATTCTTGACCTTGGAAAGAGCCGATAACAAAACAATCACCACAAGAGGAGATTAACTTTCCACAGCATGTTAATGCACTCCATTGTTTTATTTACTTAAAATGCAGAAGAATGGATTAATCTCTGCCAGAAATATCACCACACCATGAAATCACTCCAAATAATGAATCTTTTATTATATCCTCTTTCATAATTTCACAGCCTAATATTTACCTTAAACACTCTGGAGACAGTTATTACATTATTAGTTATGACAAGGTCTGCTTTACAAATGCCAAAATTCTACATTTCTGTATCAACAGTCAATGTATTATTACTTATCCATTAAAAATACAATATCTAAGATAACACTGAAACTATAAAATACATTAAATATCAGCGCATTATCAGGCACAATACCAGTGTACGTAGTTGGTAGATATTTAATTACATGACTCAGAACAATGTTTATCAGTTTCAATCCTTTATTCTGAGGGCATGAAAACCACCTGCTTGTTTTCTTCTCTCTCTGTTTCCGCTGCCTTTCCGCTGCTGGTTGTTTTATCCGTCACCTCCACCTGACGGTCCTCACTCTGACCAGACATGCGTGTGACGCTCTCTTCTCCGTCACTGTCTCCCTCTTGCTTAGCTGCAGTCTCATCGTTTATTTCAGCAGAGCAGCATCGCTCTCCCTCAGCCGTCTGAAACTCCTCGTCCTTCCCTGTCATACTTTCCATCCAGGCGCCAGGGGGCGTTTCCTCAACCTCGTCCTCGTCTGCAACAATAACGGTGTCCCCAGAGCCGTGGCTGCTGGTGCTACTGCAGGACAGTGTGTCTTCTTCAGCATGTCCGCCTGCCTCTTCATAACACGAATCCTCCTGGATTTGTCCAAACTCTACATCATCCTCGACACTTTCTTCTGTTGAAACTGCCCATTGTCCTGCTCCATCAAAGCTCTCAGAATCCATGCCTACAACCACACCCAGGTAGCGCAAGTCCTCCCCTACACTCTCTGGATCCCAGAGCTCACTCACTTCCTCCTCTTCATTTTCAGAGTCTGGCGCTGTATGTTTCCTAATGCGGTTTACCGCATCCCACAGGGCCATGGGATACTGGGGCTCTTCTGTGAGGGCTAATTCAGGGTCAACATCCCCACCTTCCTTTTGAGGAGTAGGAGTTGAAGAGCTGGAAGGTAGGACTGGGGTTGAATCAGTGGAAGAGGAAGATGGGAAGTGAAGGGATTCCTCACAAGACTCCGGATGAAGAAAAGGAGGGTCAGGTTCATGGACGCCAGCAGCAGGATCAGCATCAGAATTTAGAGCTGAGGGACAGATTGAGGGCAGAAGAGAAACAAAATCTGCGTCCGACTCGTTAGATGTGTGAGGTGGAGAAGAAAGGTCAGAGGGTGAGAGCACATCCGAAGGTGGTGGAAACAGCTCGCAGTCTGATTCTGACGATGAGGGAGGAGGTGAGCTTGAGGGTTCTGTCTGTGGATCAACGTCCTGCAAAATGTCTGTTTGAGTGTCCGTAGCATTTTCTGTCTGTAGTTGCTGGTCCTCATCAGCTTCTTTTTTTGATTGCTTCTCAGTCATGAAACTCTCTTCATTATCAAATTGTTGTTGCAAAATGTTGACCTCTGTTTGAGTTTGACTGTCACACCCTTTTTCTTGGGATGTCTGTTCCAAAATATCTGTTGGATCCTCTTTGTCTTCTATGGGCGGCTGCTCATCAGTCATATAGCTCTCTTTTACACAAGCAACATCCTCTGCTTGGACACATTCAAATTGTTGCTGCAAAATGTCAACATCTTTGGCATCTTCTATGGATATATTAAGAGTCTGTTCCACAATTTGGTCTGTGGGATGCTTATTGGCTTCTTTTGTTTGTTGCTCATCAGTGACATTGCTCTCTTTCACACAAGCGCCATCGTCTGCAAATTGTTGCTGCGACAACAGCTCCTCTGTCAGATCCTTGGCAAAGGCTTCACGGATCTCATTGTTTATTACATGTGACGTTTCAAGGTGAGGAGCCAAGTTCTCTTCAGAATTGAGGGCAATCAACTCAGGATCAGGACCTTCCTCTTTGTTTGATTCTGAGATGGTCATGAGAGGTGTAAGATTGGAGGATGACGGCATGACAGAAAGGGCAGGGTTTGATGATGAAGAAGAATCAGAAAGGTTGGTTGGTGGACTGAGACATTGAGAGTGATGAGAAGAAGTATCATTTTCTTCCTGATCAGTTGAACCCTCTTCACTGGCGGGTTTGAGCGGAGGATCTTCATTCATTTCAAGTTCAGGTGAAGTTTTGATTTCGGTTTCGAGTTGAGAGACAGTGTCTTTCTCTTCAGACATATTAAACACTTCATCCTGATGTCCTGCAACATCCCCACCACCTTCATTTGCCGCCTGCTCTTTGGTCTCATCATTCTCTTGCAAACACACAGCATCCTCAGTTTGGCCAACCTCCAACTGACTCTGTAACTGCTCCTCTTCGCTTGTGTCCTCTTGGATTTGTTCAACTGCATCCTCAATGTCGTTATCTTTAATTGGAGATGGTTCAACCTCCAGGTCCTCCACACACCAGTCCAGAAGGGGCATTGCATCGACGGGTTGCTGCTTAGCGATGCAGTCATGAGGAGGGATTCCTAGGATCCTTTCAGCTCGCTCATCCAATGTTTCCATTTCAGAAACTGAAGATGAGGACATGCAGCAGGAAGAGATTTCACTTTGTCCCTCGTGTTCCTTTTTCTCCTTAAGATCTGAGTCTAGTTTGGCCTCAGGCCTTTCATGAATTTGGTGGGCGTTTGTTTCTGTGTTTTGGTCAGTGGTCTCTTCCTGATTCAGCGGACTGTTTGATTGGACACATTCAGGAGAGACGGTCGTTAGAGTATCAGGTTGACTGTGTTCGGTGTGTAAATAGTGAACATGCCTTTTCTTGGGTGATGGAATTTGCTCCATTTTAACAACAACACAGGTTGTGTCGATAACCAGAAGACCCCGACTGTCCTCAGATTCGGTGTCTGTCTTGATGTCCAGTCTTCTTACTTCAACATCAATTGGATGAACTTTTCGTTCCTGGTCTTGCAGAACATCTGATTCTCCTTCCTCTGTGTTTGCTTCCAAACATGGGGATGAAATCTCAGTTTCAGCCCTGCTCGTAATACTCGGCTCCCTCCACAGAGGATATTTGGCTGACACAGAATGCCCCGGCTGAGCAACCATTCTCCCAAATGTAGAATCAGCATCACTTGTATTTGCTTTTTCTGGGGACACAATATGTGTCTCTGCTGTTTCTGATAGATTAACATCAAGCATCTCACTTTCCACGCAGGTCGGTGTCTCCATCTGTTTGGCTTTGACATTCCTTCCATCAGAAGTATTTTGCGGCTCTGTGAGTGTTGGCGCTCTGAAGTCTACCTCATCTGCAAGTTTGTGAGTTTGATTAATGCCACTACTGCCCCTTAGACCTTTCGGAAGACCTCCTAACACTGTGTTTGTTTGTAAAGTACAAAGTGGCAAAGATGGCATTTCGGTGGTGCCTGCTATTCGAGACACCAAGCAGAATATGGTCAACCCACCTGTCTTTTTGTTTAATCTGAACTCCCTTCCTTCAATGACTTTTGAGGACGGTTCCTCATTTATCTTTTTATTCTCAACGGTTTGCAACACTTGTGGCTGTTGCACATACAACACACCCTCACACTCTTTGTGTTTTTCCTGGATACTAAAAGGACTACTTGCCTGTAAAGCATCTGTTTCCTGTCGTCTGTGCGTTAGTACTTCAAGCTCTAGGAAGCCTTTTTGATTCCCATCTGGTTTTGTAAAGTCCTCTTTCTCTCCTTTTTTGTGATCGCACAGTTCTGCAGATACATCCTGCTTTCTCAGTGTGGGCTGTGACCAGTTGCTTTGTTTCTGCTCCCAGCTGGTGTCACTGTGGTGCAGTATGGGTGAGCCTTTATGTGGGCTGTCATAGGGAGGGGGAGCAATGTAGCCAGGAGGTTGGCTGAACCTCCTCCGTTGATAGTCGGCCTTTTCTTTCATGTCCAGCTTGTGGCTTGTGTCAGTGGCAGGAGTTTGTGATGGATAACAGGTCGGCGCTTGCTGCCTGCCCCCTCTATCGCACCACAGTCCGGATTCTCTGATGTTTGCAGATTGTCTGACTTGTTGCAGCGCTGCCAGTCGAGGATCTGTCCCACTCCTGCTGACCCTCTCTGGAGGCCTGTCGCTCTTCAGCAGCCCCTGAGAGGCGCCCCTCAACTCTGCCTCTATACGTCTCCTCCTTGGAAGTGAATGGCTGTATCGAGCTGCCCAGGCCTCCAGCTCTCGATAGCTGCTGTCGCTCCTCTTAGCAGAAACATCCCTGTTGTAGTGGACAGGACCACAGTGCTCCCACCTCCTCTGCCACCCCTCCCTCAGAGAGCCTCTCTCATATTCTCTCTCTTCTCTCTGAGCTGCTGTCCACTCTCCGTCTCCCAGGTCCTGGTGCTGCTGAGTGTGACGGTCTAGAATAAAAGGGAAGTGAGAGGAAGAAGGGGCGGCCAGCTGTGGAGCCCCTCCTGTTCTCGATCCTGGTACACTCCAGTATCTGGACTCCCTGTCTTGATCCTGCTGCTCACCATAGTACAGTGGGTAATGGGGTACCTGATGTCTGTCATGGTAGCTGGGGGTGAAATGGAACATATGAAAAAACCCATTTTTGATATCACATTTTATTTTTTTAATGTGTTTTAGAAAATCTACTCATGACAAGTTGCTCCTTTTATCATTTTATTGCATCAATGTGGTACCATGATGATGTCCAACAAGTGAACTACATTACAAACAAGCATAAAAAAGGCAACAAACTTCATGATCTAATGATTATAGTGATTGAAAAGGCAATCATAGCATTAAACTCACGTATGTGTACAGTTTCTCCCAGGAACAGTTCCAAATTTGGAGTATAGAGGCGTCTGTCCCTGATTCTCAGACCAGAACTCCATCTTTTGGATGAAACTTAAAAAGGAGCATATGTTTCAGTATGTTTCATACAACGGTCAGTATGTTCTTAACATGCATACAATCTAGAGACTCAACGGCATATTTTAGCATTGGATATAATGCTATACATAAAAAAACTAAAATAAGAATATAAAAAATTCTCAACTGCATTTAGATAATGGAGAGATTGGTTCACATGTTTAACACTTACCTTTTCAGATTATTGTCCCTGCTGCTCATGAGGTGATGTGAGGCCTAATGAAGTCACAACAGGACAACGTCTTTTAAAAGGACCAGTTTTCAGTCCCCCTCCCACTCCTCACACACACACACACACACACACACACACACACACACACACACACACACACACACACACACACACACACACACACACACACACACACACTCCCCTGTCACTAGCCCATCCTCCTCTCATCCGGTCAACATGTCCAAATACCACTGAGGAATTTTTTAATCAGGTTATTAGAATTGCCATCTTTAGCTGCATCATTCCTCTTTAAAGTTATACAAAACAAATGTAAAGAAGTCAGATTATTTTTTCCACATGTATAAAGAAACAGTTTAGTTCAGAAAGAGACAGTCCTCTGTAACATTTTGTAATCGACTGGTTTCCTAATAGCTCATTTGGCCCTCAGCTCAACATCACCACTTCTTGCACAGTTTTCATAACTTTGCCCAATAATCATGAGTGCCAAAAAAAATCAGTGATCTGCACTTTGCATGACACCCGTGTGGGAGGTGCTCGGGGTGATGGCAGGCAGGCTCTATATGGAGATAGGGATCTGTTGTTTTGTCGGCTGAATTGTAGCGGAGAGAGACGGGCAGCGGACGGGTTGTCTCCCTTTCTTTGAAACTCTCCAGCGTAACAAACAGGCTTTCCTTCTCTGAACAGAAAGTCTGGACATCAGCAGAGAGCAGGAGAGAGGGGATGAAGTACGTACAGACAGCAGGCTGCAGGCAGGGCAATATGTTGGTGTTGACAGAACAGTAGGGATGGGATAACTTTGTTTGGGATTTTGTATATCAATAAAAACAATATTGTACAATTGTCCATACACTAAACGATAGAAGTTTGATTATCCAGTTAAGGTTTGCTTTATTATTGTTAGAATTTTTAGAACTGCATACAGTGGACAGTTGTTTGATAATGATATTTTAATATATTGGACCCACGTAACTTTCTAATTTATGTCTGTGCAGATTTAGCTGATTGCACATAAAATGGAAATGTGAATGAATCCACAATGATGGTATCCATTATTACTGATAACGTCTGTTTTTGCATTGTTCTGAGCTTTGAAGCTACTGGTAGATAGTAGTTTGACAAACTCCATCACCTTGTGTGGAGGGAGGACTGGTGTTAATTTGATTTAAAGCCCCCAAAAGCATTATAACTTTAAATATCCATGACAAAATTAGCAAGAACAAAAAGAACATTAAAAACGTTTAGCATTAAAACTAAATGAATCTGCTTCATCCGGATGGTGAGCGTGTGGTTTGATCAGATTTGATTGACAACAGCCTAGCAACATACAGTAAGCAAGGACTCCCAAAGATGTCATCACATTTAATTTGAAATGTTTCTGAACCCTCATTGGTGCATGCAGGATTTAATGTCACCTTGTTCCAACAGAGCCCCGGTACTTTGACAGCAGACAAAAAGAGACATGTCACACAAAATAAACAAAACTGTTCTAACTTTGGCAGAAAATGTAATATTTAGGCTGGGTCTAGTCACTCATAAGCAGCTATTAGAATAAAAACTATATTTCCAGGGTCTTCAAAGGTTTTAATAATGTGACACTAATGGGATTGTGTTCAATCTAATCTAAAGGTGAAGCCTTCCAGAGACCAAACAGAGCGGTCTGACTACAAACAGGCTGCTGTCACTTGTACTAATACAATTAACCTAGAAAGGGTTTTAACTAAGAGAACAATCAGAAATACAAGCAGGAAATATGTGATTTACACTTTCAATTTAGAGCAGAAGAACAGTTGACTATTTTGCAAGACATGCACTGATAACCTTGTCAAACTCATCATTGAAACTATTTTGTTCATGATAAAACAGTCAAAATGAACATGGAAATGAAGAACCTAAAATCTCCAGTCAGCAGACCTGCACTGAAACCTGAAGCTGTAACGACAAACCTGATCCTGTCTTAGAGAAAACCATTCAAACTGACTTCAGATTTCATCAAATGTAATGTAATCAACAAAACGTAAGAATGTTAGATATAAAATCACAATTACTAACTGGTCCTAAACGGTGTTTAATGTGTGCTAACAAAAATGTATTTGATGCAAGTACGAAATAACAAAATATGTACCAATGTTTTATTTATTTGGACAAGAAGATGGTGGAATTGAGGATTTATGGAAAACAAAGTACACCACCTGCGGTGGCATCTATCCGCCTAACTAGTAGTGAAAATAACACCGCTTTCACTGATCTTTAATAAGATTTAATACCCAAAAAAACAGTCATAACGCTCCATTCACTAACTAATACAAGTCCCTTGGCCGGTTGTCCCCGCTCTCACTGGTCTTTCCTCAGAGATGCCCTGTAGATATTAATATTTTGACTGCCATCACGATGCACAAGCTCCACATTAAATCTGCTTGGCAGACATTCTTCATAGAAACCTGGAGTTTCATGCTCTTTCCGCATTTTAGATGAGAGATATACCACGGCTCTGTTCTTGCACAGATGAGCTAGTGTCTCCACCAGCAGTGGGTAGGTCTCTGGGAGGTAAATGATATCTGAACAGAGCACCAGATCCCAGTCAGAAGGGAAGCTCATGTGGTCCTCGCCCCAGGACAGAGGCAGGACGATGGGAAGGGTGGAAGGCCAACCACTGGAAGGCATGTTAGCAGAGACGTTGTCTTGAAGTTGTGGGAGAGTCAGAGGAAGGTCTGTGAGTGTCACAACAGCACCTGAAAACATAGGAACATTTGATTCCAATGTGTTAGGGGGTGACCATGGCTCACTGGTTGGCAGGTCTGACCCTCAATCAGAGGATCAGCCAGTCCGTGTTGTTGTGTCCTTGAGCAAGACACTTAACCCTAATTGCTCACCGTTGCTGTGTCTACGGTCTACTGTATAGCATGTAAGTCGCTTTGGATAAAAGCGTCAGCTAAATGAAATGTAATGTAATGTTATGGACAAAACTCATCTCAAGATGCAATTAAATATGATTTACAGATGATGCACCGCATATAACATTCAGGTACTGTAAATATATATACAAAATATATCAGGATGTTTTGTCGACGCTGAATAAGTGACAGTGGTACATTTTTAACACTGACACTATACGTGCAACACCTGCCGTGGCAAATGCAGCCGATTAGCGGCGCCTCTGGTGGAAGCAATGCGAGTTGCATGTGTGGACTGGAAAAGTGTGTTTGAGCACGAGAGTTAAGTTACAGAGCCAAATGAAGGGACTCTTCACTGGACAGCAAAGAGCCCGACTAGGGGATAATTACTCTTAGACACGAACTGCCACTTCTAATCTCACAGTGAATGTTGACAACATACCGAGGCGAGCAGCCAAGATACCAACCACTCCCGTGCCAGCTCCCAGCTCTATGGCGCGCTTTCCTCGCAACTCCACCGAATGCTGCTCGAAGTAACGACACAGGTGTAACGCCTGTGTGTGCACAAATACAACAACAGAGCTTCACGTGTGTTTAGCACGTATATTTTGTCCTAATGGCAAGACAAACCAAGTTGGCGCTTACAGATTCCCAGACCGGGGCAGCCACGCCGAGGTTCGCCCCGAACACCTGTCTGATCTTCAGCTGCTGGCCGAATAAAGTGAATACGGTATCTTGAGAAAATGTTTCCGCAAACAAACAGTCGTCAACGGGGAACGGGTCTTCGTCGTCTCCTGCACAAGTCATGGTTGGTGAATAAAACCGGTTCACTGGGTATAAAGACTGCTTCATCAACAAGCACGTGGGCAAGTTTACCAGCACGAGCACTAACAGGCAGCCAGTTTGCCTTCCAGGCCGAGTAATCGTGCAATTATATTTAGCTATGCATTGGTAGCGTTAAGTAATATAGGAAGCGTTTGCAAGGTAACCCCATGAGTAGAAAGAGTGTAGTTAATTCGTTTTTTGTTCACCTCTTATGTCCGGCGTTTAGCTTTAACTATATATTGCTAACAAATGTCAACAGTTGGTTGTATTCGTTTTTTATTTTTAGTTTGCAAGCGTGTGTGAGAAAGAAAAGAGGGAGCTGTAAATTATACTGCTCATACATTTGATCAGAATGTATTATTTATCTAAATTAAACTGGGTATTTAGTTCGACAATGTAGTGTTACGCGAGGCTCTTAATTTGAAATGTAACACAAACACTCAGCTTCCGGGTCATGGGACCTATCAAAGATGTTGAACCCTGAGATCAGAGCATAGAACCCTGAGATCAGAGCATATAACCCTTAGATCAGAGCACAGAACCTTGAGGTCAGAGCATCCTTTAGATCAGAGTCCAGAACCCTGAGATTAGAGCATAGAACCCTTAGATTAGAGCATTGAACCTTGAGGTCAGAGCATAGAACCCTTAGATCAGAGCACAGAACCCTGTGATCAGATCATCCAGATTTCTTCACTTGCTAGCTGCTGACGAGCTGGTCCTGGTGCTCGTCTTCATTTTGGAACTAGCCGATGCTCAATCTCATCCTCTTCTTCAAAGTCACTGTCAGACTCAGAATTTTCATAAATGTGATCCTCACATTCTGAAGCCTCTTCCTCTACAACATCATCATCACAAGCTTCTCTCTCTAACAAACTCTACTGTAAGGCCCTCTGAGCAGAGAATCTTTGCCCACCTTGATCAGTTGTGATAAGGAACCAGACGGGCAAAGCTATATTTATTGTGTCCTGCCCCAAATTTGCAGCTGGGATGGAGTATCAGCAAATAAAGACTGGTTCCCGCAAGACCGAGATGGAAATGTGCGGACAGAGTGACTATACACAGGACCTACAATTTCCACACTCTTATTTGCCCCGTGTCCAGTGGACCGGAACATCCTGTATGTAATATAAATGTGTAGGGGGTGTACAGTGTGTGGTCATTGGAAATGTGTTCTGATATTGTTTTTATGTTCCCTTCCCTTCACTTGTTAAACTCAGATAAAACTGGAGTTACTTTGCCCAGAACACCTCAGAAATTAATTATATAATGATATAGTTTCTCTTAATGGCATTGCTCTGGCATCCAGCACCACTGTAAGGACTCTGTTATCTTTGATCAGGACTTGTCCTTTAACTCCCACATAAAACAGATCTCAAGGACCACCTTTTTCACTTACATTACATTTAAAAAATCATACACATCCTGTCTCAAAGCGGTGCAGAAACGTTGATCCACGCATTTGTTACTTCAAGACTGGATTACTGTGTTGTCGGGCTGCTCTGCTAAGTCTCTCAGGCCTCTCCAGTTGATCCAGAATGCTGCAGCTTGTGTGCCAACGAGGACTAGGAGGAGAGATCACATTACTCCTGTAGTAGCTGCTCTCCACTGGCTTCCTGTAAGAGATTCTTATTTAAAGTCCTTCTTCTTACATACAAAGCCTTAACTGGTGATGCACCATCATATCTTAGGGAGCTTATAGCACCATATTGTCCCACCAGAGAGCTGCGCTCACTGAATGCGGGGCTACTTGGTGGGTTAAATGTGTGTGTGTGTGTGTGTGTGGGGGGGGTTTAATAAGTAATTTACATAATTTGAAAAATAGTTTATATCATTTAAAGTAAATTGTTTCAGTCGTATCAATGGTACAATTTAAAACACAAAACACCATAATTTTCCAGGTTTATTAAAAAAGAAAGAAAAAAAGTTGGTCTTCTCACCTGTTTTGTTTGGAAAACAAAACTTAAGTAGAGCAGCACTAAGACATAAATATTTTTTCCACATAACTTTACATCAATGACAAAGATGATTTAACAGGTTTATAAAGTGTAGTCGATTACAGATATGTTAAATAAAGCTCTTCATTTCCGCTCGTCAGTCTTTATAGAACACAAGAACATGAAAAGAAATTCCAACACAGCCAACTAAAATGTAATGTGTCCAATCTGAAAAGAAAAATAATGTTGTCTTCATATGTCTGCTTGTGTTGGATTACATCACAGTTTTCTCCGAGTGGACAACAACTGTTGGGTTTCGACTACAGACACTTAACTCGATATACAGTAATTATGCCAGAGAGGGAACACTTCCGAACCTCTTGATTATTTGAAGCTATTGAAAAATAAATAATTCTTTTCATCATACAGATGACAGTAGCATTACATCCATAACATAACCACCCCCCCAATATGTGCAAACTGCAAGAGTTAAAAAAAGATAGCACTTTAAGCAAGGACCATAAAAACAAACAAGTGTTTTAAAGTGAGCACTTCATGAAAAGTGCAGCAGGTGTGACACAGGTACGATTATAAATTTACAGGATGAATTGGAGAAAGTTCATGGTTGTCTAGGCGGAAAATTGATTAACGATCTCAATATTATTTTTAGATTGAGCAGTAAAGGGATAAAAAAAAAAAAAAAAAAAGGTGGTCCTTAAACCAAAGGAATATTTTTGGTACTAAATGACTATTCTAATCATATCTGGTGTCCCAATACAAAACACTATTTTAACCTCTCAAGGTAAAATACTGAGCCAGGACATAGATGTAATGTAGGAATGAAAATCCATTTGCAGTGAAATGAGAACTACTGCATATTTATCTTTTACAAACATTTGTTCTCGTCACATCTTTCTCACGGAAACAACATGTTTGCAATGATACTTGGCGGAAATTATGCATCGTCACAACAAAAGTCACAATTCATGATTTGAGTTCAAGCAGAAAACACTCTGCTTTTGCTTTTAGACATCGGTAGGCCATTTTTATAGAACACAAAGTGTTTTTCCTTTAAGACAAATACATATGTCAACATAGTGGGGTTCGGCAAAACTCTGTCACAGAGTCTCTGCTATTTGGGCGCCAGTCACTTGATAAAATAGCCACAACTCGGATGGATTGTTGATGGTTCTTTTCATCAAAATCAACCACAAAACATCTCCAAGCTGCCCAAAGTGCACCTGCAAAGGGACGAGGAATCTTTCTCGACATTTCCTGGTATGAAAAGGCAGTTAGCTTTGTTTTGGGTAGAACCGAGACCGAGTCTAAGTCCACACAGATGCACAACAAACACCCACACAGAAAACAAAAGCCGGAGGAATGCATAATCAAAACTTTGATCCAAAAAGAATAATAATTAGAACGATGACTATGACAAAGAGGATCAAAATGACCAGCATCTTTCGGTTTTTCTTCTGATACTGTTCTGCCTGCGAAGAAAATAAGAACAAAGAAAAGTCAAACACTGCATTTCACTTCTCAATTTAATGAATAAAGGCAAACCATGCTGTGTCTTATGCAATAAATTGAGTCATAACATAATTGTGTCTTGTAGCGTGCTAAAAGTTGAATTATTGTTGTTCCTTGTGGTTAACATGAATTAATAGCTTTAAAAGCAAAAGTGTAAAGTATCTAGAAAAATAACCCGGAAAATAAATTAAAGTAAATTTGTGATTAAAAATAAATGGTGTATGAATAGATGAATGATGTTGCGTTTACCTTTTGTAACTGTTTCATTCCATCTTCTGTTTTCACACAAGCCTGCTCCACATTAAAGTCAATTCTGTCAAGAACGGTGCCCTAGATGGAGCAGAGGAGGGACTTTGTTAGCAGAGGAACATTTCAGTTGTCGATTCTTCATTTCAAACAGTTGTGTGCTAGTTGTTTGGTGTAGTACTGCCACTAAGCTAATCATTCTCAATCAAAGTGTGTTGATACAAATACAACATAAAATGTCAATATGCTTTACATTTTGGAGTCGTAACTCACTAACAACCACCCGCTTGTATGTGAAAGACCAGAAGGTTTGTCTTTGGTACCCCAGTGACTGGACTTGTGCCATAATTATTAATAATAATAATCTTAAGCGTGTCAGGACTGACTCAAATACCTGTTCCACCACCATTCCAGCCAAGTCCCTGAAAATCTCATTCAGATCTGAGATGGACTGCACGATCTGTCGTATCTCCCGTTCTCGTTCTTCCACCATAACAGTGTTCTGCTCAACCAGCATCAGCTGGTCGTCTGTGAAACCCTGAAACGAAAGAAAGAATAAGAAGTAGGTGATTGAATATCACTCCAAATGCAACAACATATGTAGCCACAGCCTCAGTAGACAATAATACTCCAAAATTACAGATTCATTCGAAGTAATGTTGCATTTAATTATTCCACTCAGTAGATTTTAGCATGCACCCTGATGGCAAAGGCAAAAGGACATCCATCTGCACGTCATTGCTGCCCTTTAAACTTTTCAGGCATCTGATTTATTCTTTTCTTTGCCAATTTCACTGGTATATGTTGATAATATCCTCCTGTCCCTTCTTCTGGTAGGGATTAATAACTGACAAAAACTGAAAATGTAATAAGTCCAAATGCTAAATTTAAATTTGCACAACATAGTGGAACCGGCAACAACAAGTGAGTGTGCATCTACATTTTTAAAGGATGTTTGTTTTCTTCTCTCGTCTGTATTCATGCCTATTACATGAAGTAACTCTTCTTTTATTGTACTGTATACAGGACGCCTGAGCCAAAAGAAATGCTGAGAGATTTTTAAAAAGCCGGTCACCTTGTCATATACAGCCAATTCTTCATCCTCTTCCATTAAGGGCCCAGAGTCAAAAAAGTGCTTTGATCTCTCCTCACGATTCTTCATACCTAAGATAAAAACAAATGACATGATGTTTAGATAGCATGGAAATATATTGAAGATGATAATGATGGTTAAAAATGTGAAAAGCAACAGTGAAGAATACGAATTCAAGGAGGCCAATCCCAGCTTCACAGCGGCCCTTACGTTTTAGGTAGCCGGATTGTGTGTGCCTGAAATTGGTGGAGAGCTCCTGCAGACTCTGTGCCAGAGCCGAGATCACGTTTCTCAATAGCCTCTCCTCCTGCTCGGTACAATGACCGCAACGAGACTGCAAGCCCGTCACAGCTCGCTGGCATCGGTGAAACATCTGCAAAGAACACAAAAGGTGTGAGCAAACAAACGTTTCAAATCCATCCATCCATCCATTATCCGAACCGCTTATCCTCTTTAGGGTCGCGGGGCGCTGGAGCCGATCCCAGCTGTCATTGGGCGAAGGCAGGGTACACCCTGGATAAGTCGCCAGTCTATCCAGGGCTCACATATAGACAGACAACCATTCACACTCACATTCACACCTATGGGCAATTTAGAGTCCAATTAACCTAACATGCATGTCTTTGGACTGTGGGAGGAAGCCGGAGAACCCGGAGAGAACCCACGCTGACACGGGGAGAACATGCAAACTCCACACAGAAGGCCCGCCCAGACCGGGATTGGAACCCCAGCCCCTCTTGCTGTGAGGCGACAGTGTGAGCCACTACGCCACCGTGCAGCCCCGTTTCAAATCCGTTCACATTAAATATTGTCAGATATGTTTGTATTCACTCCTTCAAACAATCAGAGCATAGTAGGTCAATATTCAATACCATACCACGCTCTTCTGACTTTGTGATCAAGTAAAAACATATTTTTAGCTATACAAATATACATCATCTCACTGGTAAATGCTTGTACCTGTGTAATCTCCTGAGTAGTGATTTCTATGGCATGCTCTTCCTCACTACTGTCATCAAGTGTGGGTCGATTCATATGCTTGTCATGAAGTACCGCCAGATCCTTCATCTTTTGCCGAACCCGTGTGATTTCATACTGGATCTATAAGGAGAAATGCAATGGTTAAACTGTGACTTCCCTTTAAAAACTAATTGGGCTCACACTGAATATTTCACCAGTTTAAGATTACAGGATTCCAAACAGATGCATTTTGTGAGCTTTCAGACTAATAAATATGGATATTATATTTGTATGGGTCAGCCCTTTACAGATAGGTCTATATATTTGTGTGCGTGTGTGTGTATATATATATACACATGTGTTTGTTTCACCTCATCAATCCCCTCTATCCATTTGGGGGGCAGTTTCTTTGTGACTCCAATGGCCGCTTCAGGATCCAGACTAATTCCTGACACCAGGGCCATTCGATCGTCAGCCAACTTAAAAACACAAACATATTGTTCGATTAAAACATTATATATAATAATTCAATATGATGATGACGACGGTGAAGCACTTCATGCATCTTATGTACTTTATCCACAAAGAGAATCAACAGTACCTCATCAAGCTCCTAATGTGATTGGCAGATGGCAGATTGGTCCCAATAGAGGAAAAAGAAAAAAAGGAGAGAAGACAAAAGTAACAGAAAGTGAGCCCTTGAAAGAAATCTTCTGTGAATATTCACAACCCCAACATTTAATTAATTTGAATAAGAATAATGAGGATGTCTGTACAGCAGAGCTGTTCAAATAAAACCCAATAATTTGACCTGAGTTTATGTGTGTGCAAAAGTGTAAAACTAGGATGCAAACGCAAAGATACATCACATTTATTCAGAAACTAGTTGCACAATAATTCCACTTCAAACATATCATTAAATGAAAGAAACAGCAAGAATAAAGAGAGAGTGAGAGAGATGGGCACCTTAAATACAATTTAAAATGAGCGGGAAGTTAATATGCGATAAGAAATTAAAAAGACATGGCCTTGTTCTAGATAACTACGTCTCATGTGTCTTGTCTTGTTTCAATTGCCCTTCTGCCTTCTGGCAAAGTCCGTTATTTTAAAACAGCTCCAGCAAGCTGACTCTGTGTCTTCTAATGGCAAACTGAATAGTTTTAGTTGAGTCTTTGTCTTTTATTAAATGCAAGTGTGTGTGTGTGTGTGTGTGTGTGTGTGTGTGTGTGTGTGTATATATATATATATATAGTCTGTGGATATGTATGTGCGGCATTATTGCACTTCTTTCAAATTAAACGAGTGTAGCATATTGCTGGACAACGACAACATAAAACTGCTTTTTTTTCAGGTTTTCCCTCTGCTGAAAAAAATACATCAGTAATGAATTTCTAATTTCAAAACCAATAATGTACCAACACATTCTCTGTGAAATTAAAAGACAGTGCAGCAACTTTTAACATGGATGAACATATATAATTAGGAGTCTAATATAGGGACTATGGGTCCAAACATAAACTAAACAGTCACAAGTAAGATATTAGACAACAAACACAATTGTTCATGTCACATTTCTACATCTCCATTTAAGCTGCATGACACAATGTGCTAGTCCAATGTCCTTGAGACCACAGGAGAACGTCTGCAAAAACAGATGTTCTTGAAATTACAGCTCTATTCCAGGATCTGTAGAGATCTTTCACTATTTGACACCATATTTTTAAGAATTTACTCTTTTAAAAACCACTGACAGCTACTAAGCATCATGACGGAGAACGATTGGTCGAAAGCCACTAAAGCTATTCGCCATTAAAGATCTGAAAAATCAATCCTTGAGCCAGGAAGCTCATCTACTGATGTAGCTCAAGTAAAAATGCAGGTGACTGACTGACTAATGAATCAGGAAAGTGTTTTGCTTTCAGTTGGATACATTACAGAAAGTGTAGCAGTGAATCTGATGAACATAGCAATTGCACTTTCAGGCATAAATCAATTTTCTCAGCTCTGGAGGACCAGGCCACAGCACTACCATTGGCTTTTCCATTGCTGAGCCTACTTGCTGATAGTTCTGAGGCAAACCCCAACACATCACTCCACACCGTGTCTCACACAGAGATGCACAGGAGCCACAGACATGTTAAAAGGTCTCCACTGTAGGTTTGTTTGTGTCAGTGAACAATCAGCTTTTCCAAGCCTTCAGGAACAGGAGATGAAAGAAAGTTTACCAGAGGAGAAAAAAATTAAGTTAAGTGTTTAGTAGCTGAAATTCATCAGCATATTTTGGGAAATGTATCCTCAACTGAACGGATATCCTTGTGTTTAGTGACTGTGTGCACAAGGTTTCGGCAATAAATCTACCTCAGGGAGCATTTAACTGGTTAGAATGTTCTCAACTGAGTGTGAATGGTCATGCACACACTGCACCTGCTTGCTGTACTGAGTATCCAGCACCAGCCTCTTCTACTATAGAGGTAAGCTGCACAAACACTGGAGAGCTGTAAACTGTTCATGCTCCAGCTTCAAAAATGTGCTGGGGGACTGTAGGACACAGCCTTGACTAACTTGTGCTTTGTAGTATCACAAACTGCAATGAGACTGACAGTGCACATTCAGATAATGACAACATTTTTATATAGGGGTGACTTATTCCTTTAAAAAAAAAAAAAGAACTGAATGTGAATCATTTGTAGAGAACAATGTGACAGTTTTTCCATGATCACATCTGCTGGATTTGTATCCACTCTGACAATCTGCCTTATCATGTTGCAAAGAGTTGGAAGAGAATAGTTTCTTTATCAATGTCATACATTTTCATAATTGATCCACTAAAGATGGAGACATTTTGTGTAATACATGTCAATAAATACAGGAGATCACCAGCTACATTCAAGTGAAACAATTAATTACAAGTTACAGGAACAATAGCACATGTTTTACTCGAGAGAAGCGGACATTATTAAAAAACATGCTTTAACTTTCACACCCACCCCCCAAACTACACCATTTAACTTTACAGAGGTATATTTTACCGTAGAAAAAAATGAATACTAAGTACAAATTAGCTAATTGTATTTCCATTGTTTACGTGAACTGTAGACATTTAGCTGTTACGAGCTTAACAATGTGCCCGCACACCCCTTTCCAATCCTCCATCACCCCACTGAGTCAAATACAATGAGTCCTGCGGTGAAACACTACCGGTGTAGAAATCCTCCCGAGTAACGACTAGCAGCTAGTAACACACACACGTATCTAAGAACAGCTAGCTGACACCGCTCAGTGACTGGCTATATGCAAACACACACAGTAAAATGTCAAAACGATGCAGACAACTCACCGCAGCATTGCTACGTGTACTCAGACGGGGGTCGTATGTACTCACTTGCTCAGCCAATATCTGCCGGTTTTGGATTGCATTGTTCCGCATTAACAAGAAGGCATCGGTCAGACGCCTAGTGGCCATGACTGCCTTGTTTATATATATATATATATATTTATCAATTAACGCTGGATAAAATGCGGATCATGTGTTTTTATTAAAGTATGTCAACTGCCGCTGACCAGCTACCAACAGCGCTAGCTTTAGCTATAGCTTTGCCTGCGATGATAGATGAGGAAAGCTCGCGATACAGCGCCTGAAGCGGACAGAAAACGACCTGATAATACTTATCTGTCAGGCATCGCTAATACTTATGTTAAAAAAAAAAGAAAAATAACCGTGGGGTTCTTCTCAAATTTGGGAATCTAACGTTGGATTAGTAACGTTATTCCGCTTTAGGCAGCTACGGAAGTGGGAAAACGTAAACACCTGCGTGAAGAGCTTCTTCTTCTACTACTTATTTACGGTGACTGTCAATTGTAACTGAAGCCCTTTATCGCCACCTACCGCCTCGGTTCTTCAGAATCTGAATCAGAACCATTTATTTACATGTTTGCTTTCAGATTTAAGGAATTTGTCCTGGTGGAAGGTGCATAACATTTGACATTTAATTTCTTTGGTATTTTTTTTTAAACTTTATTTTATATTATACTGTTCATTGTAAATATTGATTCACTCATTCCCATTTATTGCACTCTGTTTATTATTAAATGTTTATTGTCCCGCCAGGGGCCTGTTGCACAAAAGTAGAATTAAGACATCCGGGATAAATGACTCAGCTGAGCTCAATGAAGCCAAAACATGTGCGTCCAGGCTTAATTGGTTGCACAAAGACCAAGCCAGGATGAGCAGACACGGATTCATTAAGCCAGGTGAAACCAATCCTGGATAGGTGCGCGCTCACGGCTCACTCAAATAGACCCCGCCACAGATCACAGATTAACTGATTTAGCATGGCAACTAGAGCCGCGTACTTTTCCCCGTCGGAAGCACAAATCCTCATGGAGGCATACGAGGAGGTAAAAGATATAATTAAGAAGAAAGGCAACACCGCCACAGTGATAAAGCAAAGAGAAAAAGCGTGGCAAAGTATTGCAGACCGCCTGAATGCGTAAGTAGTGCACAATTACACACTCACCGCTCCGCTGAAACATCACAATTACAATTCAAATATTTAATTCACATCTCCAAAAATGCAGTTGTACTGTAATTATGAAACGGTTAAATTTTTAATTGAAATGCACTGCAGATATGAGTGAAATTGTGTAAAGTAACTCCATCACACTGTATAAAGCTATGATAAATTATTATTAAAGCCTTACATTATTATTTAACGTTACTACGCTCAGTACGGTTTAATCGTTGTACTCTGCTTCTTATGTTGTCCACCGTTTTTTTGTGTGTTTCTCCTGCTTTCATTAATGTAAAGCTGCTTTGACAGAATGAAACAATTGTGAAAAGTGCTATATAAATAAAATGTAATTGAATAAATAGATGAGCTATAATAATAATCACTTTAAAAAAAAGTAAAAAAAAAGTAAACTTATTTCAAGAGAATTTTTATTATATTGACAGATTTTTTATTTGTTTGCTTGTTTTAAGCACACATTTACTTAAAGTTTATATTTTTTGTCTAAACTATACTTATTTTGCTAGGTCATTTAGCAAATCAAGAAAATACATCTTTATTTAAGTTTCTTTTTTTTGATATTTTGACTGAAAACAAGACAAAAATACCAAGTAATTTTTTGCAGTGTGACTCCATTAAATGTGTGTGTGTGTGTGTGTGTGTGTGTGTAGATTAAACATGAACGGGCCAAAACGGACATGGCAGCAGGTCAAAATCAAATACAAGAACATTCTGCAGAATGGTATGGTCCCTGACTAATATTTAACAAAGCACAAGCATATATTGTACCCAGAAGGTGCCTGCTCACACATTGTCTGTACTGTTTTAGCAGTGAAAAAGAATACCCACAGACAAGGCACGGGTGGTGGGTCACCAAAGGCTGACCTTACCCCAGCAGAGGACATGGCCTTGGAGCTAAATAAAGGCAGGCCCGTCTTAGAGGGGATCCCTGGGGGGAAAGAGACGAGCATAGGTTCCTCCCAAGATGCCACCCGCTTCATTCAAGGTATGTCCTTCCATCTCTACATGGGATACAACCACATTCATATTGAATCAATTTGGACTGTCTGACTTTGGTTTACCTATTGCCTTGCAGTGTCTGGCAGCACTGTGTTCCTGTTAGAGGCACCAGACGATGCTGATCCAGTGAGTACTCCATCAAAGGCATACTGTAGGCCTGGCATGTCTTGTCTACTAGCTTCAATATGAATCCCATTAAATGTGATAGGGTGAAGGCCCCAGTGCAGCAGCAACAGCACATGATGGAGACGATGATGAGGAGGAGACCATCTCTCTGGATTCCAGAAGGCATGAGGTATCATGTTAAGACTGTGAAAGTACTATTTACTCTACAATGGTGAGGAGTCCTCATCAAAATCAAAAAATCTAATTTCTTTTACAGGACCCAGATGCTATACAGTGGGAAAACCAGCCTGGCAACATAGTGCGTATTAATAAAAGGACACCACATCCTGCCAAATTCCAGCTGCGCTAATTGTATTGTGTTCACAGAGCTCACAAGCTATCAGAAAGTTGTATGGCAACCACCTCCGGCGCCAAATAGAACTGGCAGACATAGACATTCAGTACAAGAAGAAAAAGATGGAACATCTTGCACTGGAGTCCGAAATAAAAAAGAGGACAATTAGGAAACTGGACCTTGAAATAAAAAAACTTGAGAGGGAGGTGAGATATGCCTTCAATGTACACTGTATGCTAACTGTAACACAAATGTATTAATCATTATTTTTCTTTCCTCCCCCAGCTCCAAGAAGATGACACAGCTCAAAATAAAAATTAGGTATATTCTCGTAAAGTCAAGTGAGCCATGACATATGAGCTCTTATTGTGAGCACACAGGACGGTGGCATCTTTCTAAGGTTTTTTTTATTTTCCCAGCAATCAGTACAACCAAGTCATCGTTATAAGGCATCGCCCTCTTTTGCCCACCCCCCCAGCACCAGGTGTGGCCACTAGCCTATATGAAGGCCCAAAATTGTGTGTTCCTTTCTGCTCTGACAATGGCATGCCCATTCGTGCGAGATGTGGTGGATGAAGAAGCACTTGTGCTGAGGAGAGCCTTCAGGCGAGAAAGGGTCTTCAGGGACCGGTTGGACCCACTGGCCTTCCCTGATGACCATCTATATGAAAGATACAGGTTTTCTGCAGATGGCATCAGGTATCTATGCAGACTACTGGGTCCCAGGATTAAGCACCGCACTGCACGGAGCCATGCACTGAGTGTGGAGCAAATGGTTTGTGTGGCCTTGCGCTTTTTTGCTAGTGGAGCCTTCCTGTACTCAGTGGGGGATGCAGAACAGCTGAACAAGGCCACAATTTGCCGCACAATAAGGAGTGTGTGTCTGGCTATCAAAGCATTAGCAGATGTCTTCATCTCCTTCCCTGGCCACAGAAGACTGTGACATCAAAGAGGAGTTCTATAGGATTGCAGGTAAGAGGATCTACAAATTACAGGACAACTGTTAACACATAGTAGGATACTCATTACTTTGTGTGACAGGTTTCCCCAATGTCATTGGTGCAGTGGACTGCACACACATGGATAAAAGCCCCCTCAGGTGCCCATGAGGCCCATTTTGTGAATAGGAAATCCTTTCACAGCATTAATGTTCAGGTGAACATAACTTTTTGATATTGTCCATTGACGAACACTCTGCATTGCCAGTGATGTGCATTGATTGGTGTAATATTCCTCATCTTATGATTTCAGATGGTCTGCAATGCTGACTGTGTGATCAGCAATGTTGTGGCAAAATGGCCTGGCTCAGTCCATGACTCCAGAATCTTTCGGGCCTCTGAAATCTATCAGTGCCTATCACAAGGTAAGCCACACAACCCCTATTTATAACCATCATGGCTGTGTCAAGAATATCACTGTGTTTATGAGGTAGTAATGATGAGATTTTGTGTTGACAGGTGAATTCTCTGGTGTGTTGCTGGGAGACAGGGGGTATGGCTGACACCTTTCACAGACCCCCAGGAAGCACAGCAGGCCTACAACCATGCCCATGCCAGGACCAGGGCCAGAGTTGAAATGACCTTTGGCCTCCTGAAGGCATGCTTTCACTGCCTTCACAAATTAAGGGTCAGCCCTGTTAGGGCATGTGATATTACTGTGGCTTGTGCTGTCCTCCACAATGTGGCCTGCCTGAGGAAGGAGAGGGCCCCCAGAGTGCCACCAGCCATGGACTGGGACAATCCGGCAATCTTCCCTGATGACGACAGTGGTCGGCTGCTGAGGGACCAATATGTGTTGAATTATTTTAGTTAGTATGTGTGCTTTCAATTTTGGTTAAATATGTCCTGCGGTGGCAGAGGAATTTGGGTTTTTTTGGGTTGGTTTTTTTACGAATTTGGCCTCTTATGATGATTGTGCGGTATACTGTGTGTAATACAAGGCTGCAGGGAGGCTACTGCATCCATTCATTTGTCTGTTCAGTTGATGTGTATGGATTTGTCCTGCATTTATTTTAGTGTGCAGACATGCAGGGTGTGTTATATACAGACCTTTGAATGTGTATGTATCATTTTGTATAATATGCTTGGATTCTGTGCTTTCCATCTTGTAGAGTCACTGTGACTTCAGTTTCGAAAGGAGCTGATGGTTTACCTGCTTTGTTTTGTCCTTATTCAATAAAGGAACATAATGTTACACATTGTGTTTTTATATTCATATGGAATGTGTATTTGTTTATATGACAGAGTACTAGGGCCACACTGAAGAAAAAGGATAAAGTCATAAATTTATGAGGCTGTTTTTTTCTGCAGAAAAGCTACATATTGTTTTGATACTTATGACAATGTGATACTTAATATTCTGGCACATCAGCATGTCTTTGTTTATGAAACCATACTGAAGTACAATTTCACGAAATGCCCCACATCTGTCATTTTAACAACTGTCCTCCTTTAAAACAACTGGTTACAATATTATGACGTCTTTTTTTCCCCTCTGTGGCCCTAATATTCTATCATTTTATATATAGCCTTATAGTCTATGGGAAACTGTAAATTATCTAATGATAGCAACATCATCTAAAAATCTTTTTTTATCCAAAATCATTGAAATTAATGATCACAAACGTTTAAATAATGACAGTGGGTCTAGTTATATGTGATAACAATGTATAGTGAGCAGTGAAATAACTATTGGTTTCCATTTGTGGTGACTGCTGACTGACATTAGGGATGAGATTAAATAGATCCTGGAATTTAGCCTGGTCTGGAGCAGGCTAGCTCCACAGAATAAATCTCCATGGTAATTTATACCATAACATATCCTCCTGCCCCCTATCCATCTTTAGTGCAACCGGATTACGGATCAATTGAGCCAGGATCACCAAGATATCCTGGCTTAATCCCTTATCCTAGTTTTGTGCAACAGGCCCCAGGACAAAATCCTTGAATGTATAAATAAACATGGCAATAAACGTATTTAACAATAAACATTTAACAATAGACATAGTGCAATACATGGGAATGAATGAATATTTACAATTGAACAGTATAATATAAAAATAAAGTTAAAATAAAATAAGATAAAGTGCATATAATGTAAGTGTTATGTGAAAGTGCATAAACCCGTATTTGAGACAAAAACAACACAAAACAAAACTTGACCTTTGGAAACAAAAGTTTGACAAAACAAACTTCTCAGAGTACATCTAATGCATTTTTGTAGATCATAGATGTATGTATGTGAATATATGTAATTTGGGATTATTTTTTTGGGAGTAAATACATTTTTCTTGTGGAAGATATTTTGTCATGGTCCCCTGTTTGTCCTGTGTGTGTCTGCCTGGGCGTGGCCTTCCTTTCCCCCTCCCGCTTCCAATCAACCCACACACATGAAACCCATTCCCTCATCAAGCCCCACAGTATATCTACCTCAGTTCTCCTTCAACTCCTCGCCATATTGTCAGTCAACATTCCCATATTTTTATGCTGCAAGTTACTTTTTTCAATTATTTTCCAAACAATTCCAATAACATGGTCGACTTACTTCCTGAAGAAGACTGTATAGTGGATCTTGAGTTGACAAACAGTGACAATGTTTGACAAAACAGTCCATGAAAAACACATTTCACATGTGATAAATGAACATGACATACAATTGGCAAAATTCCAGTTCAGTTCCAGTAAGCTTTTGTTTGGCTTTCTCCCAGCCAATTTATGAGTTCATATATAATATTTAGTTCATCCAAATCTGCTCATTCACTGTTAACGCGGAAAACCAGAGAGCCTGAACCTCATTTCGAAGCTTAAAGCCGCAGTATTTAGAACATGTGTTGACTTGTTGGCAGGGTACACTAAATCAAAGAAGTGCACGTGCATGTGCTTGGCTTTTGCGTTTGTGTGAGTGCGCACACACCCGTGGTGGTGCCACTAACAGTAATTATGTCACGAAAGGCTCCTCCTTCTTAATCCCTTATATCCGCTAATACCGCGATAGACTTCACCCACAAGCACCAGCTGCCGTCAACCAACACATCAAAGTTCCGTGTTGGGAAGCTCCGAGTGTGGGACGCGTTTTGTTTAGCTCCGTGAGGTCTGAGGAGAAAAGAAGGTAAGGAGCCTCTAGTAGTGTTCAGCCCTTATCGTGTGTGGATGGCTGAACACCTGTGCAGCACTTAGAGAGAAGGGTAAAGTACAAAGTCGTGCCTGTCACTCATCAGATGGGCTGCCTCAAATAATAGCCTAATCCTATCTGATGGACCCCTTAAAAGGTTGGGCTTAATTGATGATTTGTGATTTGCTCTGGAGTTTGTACAGTACGTGTCTGGTTAAGCTGATGGGGTATTATTATATTATTATTACACACTGCTTTTTTTGTGAGATTGGAGACTTGTGCAGAGAAGATAAGTGGACACATGTACCAGCACAATTACTATTTCTATACAGGCTGGTGTTAAATACATTTATTTTTCTGCTGGTGACAGTCATACATTATGAAGGCAGCCTCCGTAATACAGCTTGTTATTGTGGTGTTAGCCTACATGTATATCCTTGTGGGCAATCCTCATCTTGTCAGATCTTGTCACAAACGGTAGACTCTTGTCCATGTTCCTCAGGGTGGCAACTAAAGATCAGCATGACACAACTTTCCTTACTCAATGAATGTGGTACAGTAAGTCTGATTGGTTCTGCTTTTAGGATTCATCGACTAGAAGCCCCAGACTGCCTAAATATCTAGAACCAGACACTGTGGTTGATCAGTGTCGTCACAGTGGGATTTCTTTACTCACTGCTGGTATTTGCAACCCAAGGAATGGCGGCAAACCAGTTTTTGTGACCCACCTACTAATCAAAAGACTACCTCCTGGATTGTGAACCCTCTCTTGAGGTGAAGGCTCTGTCCTGGTGTTGTTCTCCTGTCATCCCTGTGATGCTTATTGTCTTTGCTCAGTCAGCTGCTCACCATGGCCTCATCTGACGACACAGAAGGGTCTCTCACTCCCGTGGATTTTATCCAGCTGCAGCATTACATGGAATGTAAGTGTCATCTTCTCACTTAAATGTATTTCAACAGTTATTAATAATACAGGCATGTCAATGCTGCACATAAAACATAAAGAGACCAGCTGAAGAGGTTTTCTCAGTCCTTGCTGTTATGAGGGGGCAAGCAATCTGTCTTTTGGGAAATCAATAGATCAATTGAAACAAACATATTTATCCTTGTGTACAACTGCCTTTATATTTACTTATGACTTTATACGTGTATATATAATAATAATGATTTATATTGGTGAAATTAAACTAAGTGCATGAACTCAAGAATTGTTTCCATTTAATGCAAATGTGTACTCCACTACAATTTTGAGGGAAATGTTTAACTTTTTACTGCACTGCATTTATCTGACAGAAAATAGTTACTATGCTGATTAGGATTAAAATAACAACAACAACAACAACATGTAATCGGCTTATAAAATGTGACACATCGTTACAGATTGAACCGTATATAATTTAAATGAATTCTAGCTAGACAAATACACCTTCTCATTAATGCATCAATAACAATGGTCAAATCAATTACTGTAATATATAACACAGTTTTACTTTTCAAACCTAAAGACTATTTTTCTACTTCTGTAATTTTACCAAGATTTTACGTATTTTGTTACTAAGTACATTTACTAAATACTTTACTTACTATAAGCTTGAGGTACTTTACTTGAGTCTTATATTTCCGTGCCACTTTCTACTTCTGCTCCACTATAGTTCAGAAAGAAATATACATTTATTTCACAGCTTTAATTACTATTTACTTTGCAAATTCATATTAATATTTGAATACAAAACATATTAAGAGTTTATCAATTATGATGTTAGTTATAAAGCAAACTAGCCAACAAAATATACAAGTACAGCTGGTGTGCTACTGGCTGGGTACTATTTTAACACCGTGGTGTTAGTAGTTTTACTTAATTAAAAATATCTGAAAACTTTATCCAAAATGGATCATTTTGAAACGCAATGGTTGGATCTGTGATGAACGAAGGTAGACGAAAAAACTAACACAAGAAGAGAAAAGGAGCCGGACAAGCTCACACACAAATCAATCAGAATACTCTTGTAGTATACTCACGTCGTATACGTATACTCATGTTGTATATGTACAACACAGGAGAGTAAAGGGGAGGGACATTCTGAAACCTCTGTGCATGTTACTCCTGTGTACAGAACACATAATATAGAAACTGAGAGAATTGACAAAAGGGTATTCTGATTGATTTGGGTGTGCAGACTTCTCTTATACCTGATTGATCACTGAATTACTTTATGGAGTTTCCAGCTACTTTAAAACTTGAGAATCTGTCCTTTGGAGGTCAATCAATGTTCACAGGGAGTGAAAGCAGCAGTAGTCACTAGACTAGTGATCAAATAACTGTTGGATAATAGATGGAAGGATAATACACCCGCACCTTACAACAGCACAGCCCTGATTTATTGTAGGGCACACACAGCATGTTCATGTCCACAATTAGTGACGAACTCCCTTTTGTTTCCTGTTTTAGCTCTCAGGAGCCTTGTGACTAATGTGTGGGACAAATGGCAAATGGACAAAGAGCTATACTAAGATTCTCTGCTCCCAGTTTTACTGTTGGAGGTTTCTTTTCATTGGTTTCTTTTAATTGGGTTCAAAACAGATTCAGAAAAATCTTGAAAATAATTGTATTATTTTTTCATGTCCTCTTTGATTTTGGATCCACTTCCTGATGTTCTCTTTGCAGACAGCAGTCTTAGGGTGAAAGATGTGATTAAGGAGTTCCACCCTGGTGGTCGGCTGGCCCAGCACAGCTTTGGAGAGGTGAGTCATGCAACAGATCGATAATACATGTGGTAAGTCTTGTTATTATTTACAGGGTAGTAATTTCCAATTTCTTCTAATACAATTTGTAAAAAGTTTCAGAAAATAATCAATTAATTGGGTTTTAATTATAAAAAAAATAGAATTTCTTCAAATATGTGTTTTTTAATTATATACATATTTGTTTTTCATGTAAAAATGTGAACATGTGTCTTCATTTAAGTTTACATTTACTTATAAATGTTTGCACATTTTGTTGTGCTACTCGTTATATGGAATTAATTTCCTTTTTAGTTTCTGTTTTCCTGTAATTAGTTCCAAATTAAATTGTTTTTTTCTAGTAAACTGTGAGGTAATTATCTAGAAATTACGATTGACCTTAAGCCTCCTGACAATGAGTTTAATTTCTTTCCACAGTATTTGGATGCAGAGGGTTTCTGTCTTTTTCTCAAGACCTACCTCGAAGTGGATGACTTCCCTGCAGATTTCTGGCAACGTCTTTTTCATTATTTTCAACATGTGGAGCACGATGCGTCCAGCAAGAGCCCTCAGCCCACAGGAGGTAAATCTATTTGAAAGCCTGATCTCTTTTTACATAACAGCATGGATCAGGCAGGTATTAATTGGAATAACTTTGCAGTCATGCCCGGCTTTGAGTGTCGTTGGGAATACACCAGATAACATCCTGAAAATAACCAACAATCGCTACAAACGCCCACCTGTTTGTCTGTTTGTTTGTTGGTTTGTTTGTCTGGATTTATTTGATCTTGTTGTGCTGCGTCACAGGAATGAAGCTGTAGGCGTAGAGTAGCTTTGGAGATTAGTGCACTTGTTTAGATAACCAACCTTTGATAGAACACTTGCATTATTGTTTTATTGCTGCAGTTCTACATTTTCATCCAGACGTGAAAAAAAACATGCTGTTTTAAATCTCAGTAATGTAATAAAGGTTTCCAGTTAGGTCAAACGTTTGATTCTGTATTTTTTTATCTTCAGGTGGGGTTTTTCTTCGTGATGTGTCCTGTTACTTCTCAGTGCTGGAGGAAGGACAGCCACGCGAGAAGCTCGAAGGTTGGTTTCATCCTTTTGAACATTTCGTGAAATATTTGTTAAAGTGCAACTGCATTTAATGAAACATTTTTCCACTAAAGAATGAATAAGATTGATGATCTGGAAGGTCTGATGAAGTGAAAAAAAAAACAATGGTTGGATTGACTGACCTTTCTGTTATGTTTCTAGTTACCTTCAAACTTTACGATAAAGACTGCAACAAGCTCCTGGACAGCTCTGTAAGTTACTCTAAATCACTGACAAGTTTCTCTGACTGCTCTGTGTTTACGACATGTGCCTCAACTACTCACAAAATATGTGGGATGTCTTTTTCTTCACTTGCAACAGTTGACACATACACATTTATTGTTGACAATTAGTTCTGCAAAATGTAAAAAAAGGTCTTGTGTGTAACTTACTGTTTTGTTTGGTTGGTCTTAGACAGAAAAATCAATTATTATCAATTATCAATTATTTCACTGCATATTTGAAAAGCCTTATTGTGGCAAGGCACCTGCTTGCCCGGGGATTGTATCAGCTCCATAGAGAGGACAGAGACCGTTTCTTTGCCTTCAGGTAACATTTTTATTTCCTCGCAGACACTCTGCTCGTCCAGGCTACCATCACCGACCACCCCGTGCACCCCACTGTGCGGCTCTATATAGCCGCACCCCTTCCCCGCGCTCATCAGAACCAGCCGCTCCCACTAATGAGAACGGCTGTCTCTAATGAGCGCGCCTCTCTCTCTCATGCGTCGCAGGTGCGCTGACCACGCCCCCCGCCACATACCCCCACCGCCCGATTTAGGCCGGGGAGCCACCGGCCTAACCAACTCCCCCCCCCTCCCTCCCGCTGGGAGCGGGAGCGGGAGTCAGCCCCGACCATCTGCACCCCCGACCTATGGACCACCATGGAATTAACTTGCGTTTCCGCCCGATGCCAACGGGTGGTCCGGGCGTTGGCATCCTCCATCCGGGGGGGCCCGGGCGCGGGTCATGGCCCGGCCGGAGGGCGATCGAGCGCCCCGGGAGGCAGGTCCCTCGCGACCTCCGCCGGCCCCCTCCCGGGCCAAAACCGGCTCTCACCCTCCGTCCGCCGCAGCAACCTGCAACACAAGAGAGAGAAGATTAGGGAAACACCAACCTACGTGAGTCCCCCCCCCGACCATCCCTCGGCCAGCTGGGCCTCCGCCCAGGCCCGAGCCTCCCGCTCGGCCCGGAGTCTCCTCCCCAGCTGCAGGACGGTCGCCTGGGCCCGCTGCCGTTCGTCGTCGGCGCTGCGCAGACGGCTCCTCAGCCGTGCCACCTCCTCCCGCAGCCGCCGCCGGCTGCCCCCTCCCCGCCTCCCCGCCCCTGGCTGGGGCTGGGCGGTCAGGGGGTCTCGACCGGCCGGCGCCCTCCTGGCCCCTCCGGGCCCTGGTCCGCTGGGCCGGGTCGTCCCGACCCGGCTCACCTGGTCGACCTCCATGAGGTCACAGTCCTGCTGGACGTGCCCTAGCTGTCCGCACGTCCAGCACCTCTGCGCCGGGCTCGGGGCGGGCCGTCCGTGGTCCCACCAGGTCGCGTCGTGGCGCCGGGGAACTGTCCACAGCTCCGGCCATTCTCTGGCCTGGTTCCCCGGCGCCCTTCGCCTAGGCCCCGGCCGCGCTCTGGGCCGTCGCGCTGCCTCACCGTCGGTCGTCGGCCCCGGCGCCTTTCGTCTTCCCGGGTCCGGTTTCGTCCGGGCCGCCGGCGCCCGCGTCGTCGAAGCCGTCTGCGTCGTAGTGCTCGCGGTCCCCCGCGTCGTCGCCTCCGGGACCGTCTGCGTCGCCGTGTCCGTCGTCGCCGGAGCCGCCGCCGCCGTCTGCGCCGTCGCCGGAGCCGCCGCCGCCGTCTGCGCCGCCATCTCCGTCGTCGCCGGAGTCGCCGCCGCCGTCTGCGCCGCCGTCTCCGAAGTCGCCGCCGACGTCTGGGTAGCCGCGGACTCGGCCCCCCGCGTCGCCGATTCCGACGCGGTCTGCGTCGCGGCGGTCTTGTTCCGCCGCCTTGCCGCGTCCGGGACCGTCTGTGTCGCGGTCGCCGCCTTCTTCCGTGGCGCGTCCGTCTGCGTCGCGGTGGCCGTGGCCTTCCGCCTCCCCGCGTCCGGGACCGTCTGCGTAAACGCGGTCCTCCGGGCCGCCGGCACGGCCAGCCCCAGGACCACCCCCACCGGCCGGGCCCGGTCCGCTGCGGTGCCGGCCTTCGGCTCCCGGCGCTGGTACTCCTCTGCCCTCGCGACGGCCCCGATCAGCGTTGCCGGCCGCCACCCTCTGACCCAGTCGGCCATCTGGACCGGCAGCCCCCCCAGGAACTGCTCGGTGGCCACCTGGTCCACCGCGTCCGCCATCTCCCCCCTTCCACCCGGCTGCAGCCACTGCTCAGTCCGCCGGCGCAGCCGCCGAGCGAAGGCTAGCAGCGGCTCACCCGGCTCCTGCTGGGCTACACGGAGCCGCTGCCGGTGCTGCTCCGGGGTCAGCGGCGGTGGCACGGTCACCCCCCCGATCTGGGCCGGCGGCACCTGCACAACCTGAGCCACGGTCCTGGCGTCAAGCCGCTCCTCCACGGCCGGCCCCTTCCCCGAACCCTCGGGAATGCCCGCCAACCTCCGGAACAGCTCGTCCCACGACACGTCCTCCTCCGCCGGCTGCTTCCCCCTCCGTTGCCTTCCGGTCCGAAAACCCTGTTGGGCGCCACTGTGGCAAGGCACCTGCTTGCCCGGGGATTGTATCAGCTCCATAGAGAGGACAGAGACCGTTTCTTTGCCTTCAGGTAACATTTTTATTTCCTCGCAGACACTCTGCTCGTCCAGGCTACCATCACCGACCACCCCGTGCACCCCACTGTGCGGCTCTATATAGCCGCACCCCTTCCCCGCGCTCATCAGAACCAGCCGCTCCCACTAATGAGAACGGCTGTCTCTAATGAGCGCGCCTCTCTCTCTCATGCGTCGCAGGTGCGCTGACCACGCCCCCCGCCACACTTATTTAAGATATTTTAGATCTTAACAGTCTGATAATCAAAATTAAAGGGGAAAAACAAAACTGGTCTTAAGCCAACCTATAAATAAACAAACAAGTAATACGTAAATACTTAAATAATAAGACCTAACTGCCGTTGGACTATATTTAACTTCTAAGATTGAGTGGCTGTTTTTGTTTGTAATTTGTCAGAGGTCACAGTATTTTGCACAAGATGAATATGGTGCCTGTGAATGTAAACCCTGATGTCTCTCCATCAGGAGGTGGATCGTATCATCACCCAGATGATGCGAGCTGCTGATTACCTCGGCTGGGACGTGACTGAACTCAGACCAGTATGAGTCACATTTTGATACATTTTTAATTTTTAAGCTTGTATATTTTTTTATTCTATCATTGAATCCTGTATGCTTTTTCCAGAAGATGTCTACATGAGGGGTGTGGTAACATGTATTTGTATTACATCAGAAAGAGAGCTTAAAGGCAGCAGAGCTTGAGCAACTCACTGCCCCTAAATACCTAAAATGGGTTGTTGCAAATGCAGTTGTCAAAATGAATGTATGTAGGTATGTGATGATTAAAATAAAGTTGAAGTTAATAACTGCAGCTGACAGATGTAAAAGGAAGTTTACTATGCAAGAGTTAGACGATGAGTAACCAGCAGATGTTTTTGTAATTGGGCAGGTGCTCAAAGACATGATGAGAGCAATCGATGTGGACGATAGTGGGACTGTTTCTCTGGAGGAATGGGTGAAGGGAGGCATGAACAATGTGCCTTTACTTGTTCTGCTTGGGCTCAAGGTGAACAATCATTTCACTCCATGTACAACACTTATGTTTCCCCACAATATCCCATGTTTTGTTAATGAATGAACCAACTCAAAATAGTTTTTTCAGTGTGATCAACTTCTTACCCACAGATGACAGAGAGAGATGGACAGCATATTTGGAGGCTGAAGCACTTTAACAAGCCGACATACTGCAGCGTGTGTCGGAGCATGCTGCTCGGCCTCGGCAAGCAGGGACTCTGCTGCACCTGTAAGAACTCACAGCTGCCATCAGGGGGCTACCATGCACCTCATACGCAATACAAATGAGTCACGCCTTTACTAGTTCACTTATACAGTTTATTATTTTCCATTCTTAGATATGTTTATCTATAGAATCATATATGTTTCTGTTAAGAACACTTTATCTTCCCTGTAACATGTGTTCTTCTCCCTCAGCTTGCAAGTACACCGTTCACAGTCATTGTGCCAACAAGAATCCTGAACCCTGTGCCCGTACCTTTGTCAGATCTAATAACGAGATTGGCGTAAGGACACACACGACAACTCCACTTCATTTCCATTTCCTTCAAACTTACACTTACTGGAGCTAAATTAAAGGATTAGTCCTTTGATATTCTATGTCAACAAATTCCATGACAACCAACCAAACCAACATTGCATTAGGCCGTCTCTCAATGCTTTTTCCAACATCCCTACTGTGGTAGCCATTCACAAACCAATTGATCCTTCAATTGAGTCCCTCCCCTCAAACGCAGAGTGGCCAATCATAACTTAGCATTAGCCAGCTCTGACCAGGGTCCGATATAGACTTTCATGCAATTATTTCAGGTTTTCTTCTTTTTCAGGCTGTTTTCGTGGATTCTAAAATTAAAAAAATATTCTCTCTGACATCTTGATGGAGTAGCAGTAGGGGGCAGTGCTTAGCAAAGGGTCAATTTGTTCTTTTTTTGTTGACAAATAAATAAGACAAAAAAAAGATTACAACAGAGTAACAGTAATCTTTGCAAATGTCACACAAAAAGAGAAAATAGTGAATTTGTTGGGGACTATTTTCAGCTGTGGATTGATATACAGTTGGTGCACTAGTGAATAGTTCCTTATTCAGGATGGTAGATGTCCGATTGACTCTAAATAAACTTTTTTCAAGGTCAAGAATGAACTGAAAGCTCGTATTTGTCATGTGAATATGTTCTTGTCAGTACTCTTTTTACTGACCAAAAAACAAATAGCAGCAACATAAACACACTAACGACAGGGAACGTCACAGTGCATTAGTCTGTAATAAGTGCAGCCCATCAGTGTTTTTAAGTGCAGATTACAACCGGCACAGTCTGCTCTGTACATCTCCTAAATGTCCTGATTTTGCACAAATGTAAAGAATGATGTGTTCACTGTCTTTTTTTCTGTGTAGTGTCACAACCACAACTCACAACCTGTAAAGGATCACAACAGTGAACTGGCCAAGTTTCGTCAGCTGCATCCAGAGGTGCCAGGGCGCTCTCAGGATATTTGTTCTGTTGATGAGTGTCTGCCTGTCAATGGTTATCCAAAATGTCATAAATCTAATGCTGTCTCTGCAGCTGCTCTGTTGAGGGTGTGGTCTGTGCTGAGTCTTTGAAATTCAACTATTACATAATTTCTACTGAAGTCATTGAGGGTTGGTTCGGGGTTTGGAACCACTGTAGCGAACATGTTCCTGGAACGGAAGTTGGTTGTTGCCTTAAGACTTGGCATTATGAGTAGAAGCATAAGTGGAAATGATTCTGGGTGATTGGAAATGGACAAAGTAGTAGTTGTGAATCACACTTTTTCCTCAGCCTCCTCCTTTTCTTCTCCTCTGTGTCTCAGATTGCAGCTCACGACTGGATCAGAGCGGACTGTAAGTCCACCAAGTGTCAGGTCTGCCACAAGAAGATCAAGACATTCGTGGGGAGGCGTTGTGTGTGGTGCCAGGAGATGGTGAGGAGTGTGTGCATGTTGTGGCATGAATTACAAGATCACTTTGCTCTATGTTAACTGAGACTTGTCTTCTTTTCAGCGTCACGATAAGTGTATGTTCTCTGGCTTATCGTCCTGTGATTGTGGGCCCCTGAGAGATCATATACTGCCTCCATGGGCCATACACGCCGTCTCAAAGGTGAAATGAGCAGCACCATCAATTTGGCTTGAGCAGATTTACATATTTAGGATAATTGTAAGTTAATTGTCTGTTTGTTGGTTAACTGTCCCATGTTTCCTGCAGGAGGAAGACACCAGCTTGTTAAACGTCACTCCTGATGGCCACATCCTGCAGGTCTGCTGTTATCAAATCATCCTACACACTTTTATTCCTTTTCCAACTGTACACCCATGTGTTTTCTTTGCAAGGTCGCTTTTCAAGTTGTCTGTTCAAACTACCATCTGCATATCATTGCTTTCGGGAGAATCTCCAAATTTAGTGATTCATCATGTTATTTTTGGAAGATTTTCATATTAAAAAGGACCAGTGCCAGTGTCTTTGGAGTCTGTTTGTAACAGTTCAGTGTGTTGGATGAAGTCCTGGTCAAATACGCCTGTCATGGCTGGGACAAACCCACTGGTCCAGTATTTACTTTCAAAGTAACTCAACAGTTACTCAACCCTCTCTCTAAAATGAGGCTGCCGTGCAGTGGGTAGCACTGTCACCTCACAGCAAGAGGGTTCAATTCCCGATCTCGGGTGGTCCCCTTGGCAGCGTGGGTTCCCTCCGGGTTCTCTGGCTTCCTCCCACATTCCAAAGACATGCAGCTTAGGCTGAGGTTAATTGGAGACTCTAAATTGCCGTAGGTGTGAATGGTCTCTGTCTGTGCCCTGTGGTAAACTGGCGACCTGTCCAGGGTGCACTCTGCCTTCGCCCAATGTCAGCTGGGATCGTCTCCAGCGCCCGGGTTTGGATAATTGAATGGAATTTTAAAATTCCTAAAATCTAAAATGTATCTGCCAATTTCAATATATCATCAAGATATTTAAATATTAAGGAAACTCAAACTTTCTTTGGTGCAAGACACACAGAGAGAAAAAAATCTTTATTTGACAGCAGCAGAAGTCTGAATGATTCTGCTTCATGCTTATTAATTACCTCTGTGCAATCGCCTGACTCACAGCATGTGTCCATACATCCTTACACATCACGTATGTGTTCTTCAAATGAGTTACATAATCCCTTGGATACGAATCTGTCATGTATTCTTCTTCAGATTGTTTCAATTCCAGACACCCACCCTCTGCTGGTGTTTGTGAACCCAAAAAGTGGAGGAAAGCAGGGTGGACGGTAAGCAGCCGAAGACTCGATATGTTTGTTTAACTTTCTTTTACTTCTAGTGTAAAAGTGCTCCTTCCTTTTTTATGTGATTTTTAGAATGTCTCCTCTCACTTTCTTCTCTGTTTTCCACAGAGTGCTCAGGAAGTTTCAGTACTTGCTGAATCCACGTCAAGTGTACAGCCTTTCCAATGGAGGTCCTGCTCCAGGGTACAGTTCACTTTCACCACTATAACTTTATACACTTGTGTTTCTTCACATTTATGATGCCTTTGTTTCTTCAGACTACACTTCTTCCGCAATGTGCGTGAGTTCAGGATCTTGGCGTGTGGAGGAGACGGCACCGTTGGGTGGATCCTGGATGCTATAGGTACTGTGGGTCATTTTGGTGATTCTGACAGGTAATTAAGATAAACATCTCTAAGGTTAAACAACGTGCCTGTGATTTCAGACAAAGAAGACCTGCAGGGGCATCCTTCCATAGCTATCCTGCCTCTGGGCACCGGGAATGACCTAGCGCGCTGTCTACGCTGGGGAGGAGGTGAAACCATCAGCACATTCATTCTACACCATAACTGAGGTATTGGCACTGATGTTGGAACATTTACTTTATATGCTTCCTCTATTATCCCACAAAAGGCTACGATGGATCAGACTTGAGAGAGATCCTGAAGGAGATCGAAGATAGTGAGGGGGTTTGCATGGACCGTTGGAGCATCCAGGTGATACCAGACGACCCCCAAGAGGCTGGGGACCCTGTGCCCTACAAGATCATTAACAACTACTTCTCTGTTGGAGTGGTGAGTCATGGCATCAGCAGGAAAGAATGATAACTTCATACATTGAAAGGTGAATACATTACCTTATGACTTTGACAGGATGCCTCTATCGCTCATCGTTTCCACTCCATGAGAGAGAAACACCCGCAGAGGTTCAACAGCAGGTAAGGATTCATAGTCTTTTCAAATAAAAAGTTTTTTCCCCAACAATAATGGTTAATCTGTTGTTTTCTTTTGTTTTTAAGAATGAAAAACAAACTTTGGTATTTTGAGTTTGCCACATCTGAAACCATCTCCGCGTCTTGCAAGAGGCTGAAGGAGTGTCTCATGATTGAGGTTTGAATATCTAATACTAATATATTCATGAAGTTATTATTTGTAATTCACATAATTATCTCCACCAGGAGGATCATGCAATGAATTTGAGTGAGTGTGCACCTCTGTCTCTATCCATGGCTAATCTTGCATTCTGCTACAGAAAACTGCGTGATATTTTGCGTGCCCAGTTATGTCTGCATGCTCAAGGACCTCTTCTGGCAGCGGCATCTCTCACCTTCTCAAAACACCTCTACTCTCTTGTCACTTTTAGTGTTTTGGTCGGTGTGTTTGGCTAACAGCTAACAGCTAATGGAACAACCAGTACACACACTGTTGAGTATATCGCTGCCACTCAGCCATTGCTAAGCAGGCAGACAGCTTGGTGTGTTTCATTTTATTTTTGTCAAGATTGTATGAAATCTTATTTTCGGACATCTGACGGAGATCTGTACTGAGTGCACCTGTTCAGTCATGTTTATTAAAGTTTTGTTCAGTTGTGTTGTTGTTGTTTTGCCTCCACCAGTGCTGTGGAAGAACTCTGGACCTGAGCAGCAGGTCTCTTGAGGCCATAGCTGTCCTCAACATACCCAGCATGCATGGAGGCTCCAACCTCTGGGGCGAGTCCAAGAAGTCTGATAACAGGCCAGTGGTGGAGCCCAGTGAAGTTATTACTGACCCTGAACTTCTTAAAACAATCTCTCAAGGTTTGTACTCTCCCAAATCACCAAAGGAAATGTGTCCAAATACTGTATTGTGGACACATACTCTGCTTTTACAAACTCTTTATTTGTGTGTGTTTCGTCACTGTGCAGATATGAGTGACAAGCGCTTGGAGGTGTTGGGGCTGGAAGGAGTCTTAGAGATGGGACAGATCTACACTGGGATGAAGAGCGCTGGGCACAGACTCGCTCAGACTTCCCAAATTACCATCAGGTTGAGTACTTTTACCTACAGGTGGATGCCAATAACAAATAATACCTGACCTATTTATGGGGCCATTGTTGTGCATTGCATTTTATTGCCTGGTGTGTTTCAGGTATTTTAGCATCTAGCTATGCAGTCTGGGGTAAACAGACACATATTTGACATAATGTTCACAAACAGTATAAATAGCACAGTATAATTAGATCCCTCAACCCTGTGTGCAGGACAATTAAAGCCCTGCCCATGCAAATCGACGGGGAGCCCTGGATGCAGCCTCCATGTACTGTAAGTGACATAAACCAGTGTAATTCAGTACAAAGAGACGTTACATATGAGATTCATTAAAGTCAGTGATTACAGCATTGTGGTGTACAACAAAGTAAATCAAATTATTCTTAAATGTATTCTTACATTTGTTCTGTGCAGATAACAGCAGCATGGATAAGATTAACAATGTTTCAGTGCATTATTTGGGCACAAGTAATTAATAAAAGTTGTTTTAAATTTATTTTAGATCCACATAACTCACAAGAACCAAGCTAACATGCTGATGGCGGCACCAGCAAAACCAACCGGCTTCTTTCACCTCTAATAGATCACCGCTTCCTCTACACCCTCCAGTCTGCTAAGGGGCACCACATCACACCTATATCACTCTAATGATGCAGGATGAAAGAGAGAGGTCTGTCTCTGAGTGTGTAACTCTGTGTTTCTATTATTCAGTATTAGTGTGTATGTCCTTTTGACTTAATCCCTGATATAATTCAACAAAATTTCAAAGTACAGACATCTTGCACGACAGACCAATTGTAAAGTGCAAATTTCACTAAATTATTACATTTAGCTGACGCTTTTATCCAAAGCGACTTACATGATATACAGTAGACCGTAGACACAGCAGTGGTGAGCAATTAGGGTTAAGTGTCTTGCTCAAGGACACAACGACGCAGACTGCCGGAGCCGGGGATCGAACCACCGACCTTCTGGTTGAAAGACTGACTTGCTAACCACTGAGCCACAGTCTGATTGTTGCTGTTGTGTGCCAACTTAAATGTAATGCATTATTTTTTTTTATTAAATAGCAGAGCGTGTTGTGTGGATAAGGGATATATGTGCATATGTTATGTTGTGATTGTGTTATAGTTAATCACATTTACAGTAGTTTCATCTGTACTTCCCAAGGCAGCTGGTGATGCACTGGCTTTGTTCCGCCTTCAGAAGTTCACAGCAGCTCACACTATCTTACCAGTTTGCTCCCGTGTGTTTCCCTGTCAGTGTTCATCCAAAATACTGTATATGATGTCATTATTTCAGAGCAAAGCAATGATGTGAGAAACACATCACTGAATGTGACTGAATGGAGTTTTTTACAGATTAACTCTACAATTTTAGTCCTGAAAGTGCTGGCCAGATGGGGTTGAATTTGAGCTCTCCCAAATTCACCAAGTTTAGTATAACATCAGGATTCCGTGCACAATGTTGTCTAGATGTTTTTGTCTTGATGGAAGTGTTATACTTGGATCTTTCTAAGAAGATGCTTCCATTACTTATAAACTTTCACTTTTCAATTTAGTCACACAATACACAGAGGCCTTCAGAAATATAATGAAATTAGATATATTCCACCAAATACTATATTTTGTGACTTGAAAAATGTTGATGATATGTTTGTTTTAGTGACGTGTATTATGTGTCTTTCAGCTGTCAGTAGTCTGGTGTTGAGTCTATTAGCACAAACATTAGTACATGTATACATGCAACATGCCTCCATATTCATTTATTGTCTTGTCTTAATGTCAGATTGTGTAGCTGTCATTTGTACGTGTGTCTTGACAATGTTGCATACTCAGTTTCAGTGACGCTCATACAGCATCCCATTGACAACATTTATTGAATTTTCCTCAAATAATTACACAATATGTTGCCCCACTACAAGTCTCTTTGGAATATACTGTCCGACCTTTTTAGTTTTGGGGAGATTGCACTATATGACGCAGCTGAATATGATGCTCTCACATGAGACAGACTTGTACCATAAAGTGCAACAGAATTTATTATGAGGATACAAAATCAAAATGGCAGAATACCTGACTGTTTACATGGTCATATAAATCACCGTTCTTAATAACATGCCGCTTCAACTGCTTATAAAGCAGAAAAACACAAATTTGCCTGTAAAAACATCTTTAACGCAGGGTGAACTGTACTGCTTATCTGCCATAAATAATGTTTATGAGTGCTCATCAATGCTTATATTTAAAAGTATTGATTTCTGCATTTATTTAAAGTTATAGACAATAAGTTTATGCAATATTAGTTTGCATGCAGCCCACTTACTGAAATTCTAAATCTGAGTTGCTTTATACTGACCTAAATCCAAAGCATGCAGTGAGGCAGGCTTTGCATCAGCGTGGGAGGGAACGCAGGAAGCCTAATCCTGCAGTGGTGAGGAGAAGTGGAAACAGAAGACTGTAGGTTCAGTAGATGTGTGTGTGTGAGAGTCTTTGTTTGGCATCATACTTTACACATAAGGAGTCACTAATGATAGAGGAAAGAGGAAAGGTGTTGGTTGAAACAAATATATTTTTACATACTGCAAATTTAAATTAAAATGCAAATCTTAAAAAGTGATTGAGATAATCTTATATTTAGATGGGGAATCTACTTACACTTTTTTGAGTGGGAATGGAATATCCAGTGCTGGCAAATCAACACTGAAATTAATCAAAAGTTTACATCTTTGTTAAGTTTACTTGTCAAAAGACACAAGACATGTCTGTCAAAATGTGCCAGTGCTAACTTGTGATACTGTATACAACCCAATTTCAGCACAAATTGACTTATTTCAAGACCATACAAAAACAAGTAAGAACAAGTCAGATTGTTGTATCCAGACTGTGGTTGAGCTTCAGGTACATAAGTGGACAACATCATAGAATTGGACTGTTCAATTGATACGACACCTGTTTAAAACAATTTGTCTGTCTTCTGTCTTTGTATTTATATATGTTTGTGTACTATATGCCAGCATGTGTGTTCTTGCATGACTGAGTGAAAGTGACAGCAATAGTAATTTCAGTCTTTAATTTTATATTCATACTGCACAAAACAGCATCATGCACAATCCCCATTGACTGCACTAATGCAGGTCTATTTAGCTCCTCTCAACTGCTTCTCACACTGAATGATCCCTCTCACTTCCTTCAATCCAAAGCACTCCCAGTTTAAGTGTTAGAGTGTTATGTTTGATTTTATGGTTATTGTAAGATAAGATAAAATAAGATAATCCTTGATAGTCCTGCAGCGAATTCACAGCAGCAGAAGGTATAGTGCAAATTAAAAACGAAACAATATCAAAAACTTATTATAAATGAGCAAATAAGCAATAAAAACAGTAATAAAACAGTACAGAATCCACAATAACTGAAATGTGATGTTTACAGACAGAATAACTATTATTGGATGTGTTTTTCTCTTGTAATAATTGTATGTTGTGAAATATATTTGACATATTGAAGTGTTGATTCATAACTCAAAAAGTGATACTTTGTCAAATGATTCCAGCATAATTGTACTCATTAATAAATGCTTGAACTGTATCAGTATGTGTAATCATCTCTAATTTTGAGAAATAATTTATACAAATGTAAAAAATACATATAATTTTTAAACAAAATTACTACATTAAGTTGACAAACTAAATTAAAAGATAATTAAACACAAAGCACATCATTACAAAGTAATTACAAGGTAAAACAACAAACAACATAATTTACAACTGCTTTTTTTCCTTTCAATCATAGACGTCAAAATGTCCATTCATTTATTTTAATCATTGAGTCCATATTTTTGCTGATCTAGTGTTTATGATGTGGATGGTAAACATACATGTGTACTCGTGGTACCTTTTTTCCCCGAGTTTAGTTGAAATATGCCAGAGTAGGGAGTTTCTAGCCATTCAGTGACAACACAGATCTTATTTTATGAAAAAACATACAGGTGTTTCCTGTTTGGCCATGTGATTACACACCTCCATGTTGTAAACGTGTATTGCATCTATATTTCCAGTGATATAAAGTCTGCACCTCCAAACTACCGCTATTTTTAGCATTTTTCATCCAGTAATAGCCCCATGTGAGCGCCGCTGTCGTTGTGGGTTTATATTTAGAACGCACGCTCCCTCGGCTCTTGCGTCAATGGAATCCCGGTCGTGCGTCACACGGAAGAACGTCTGTGTATCGACCACGCTGATTGGCTCGCGACCCGGAACGTTCCACCGCCCTGTTTACCATCTTTGGGCATTGATCCCGCCTTTGTCGACGCATCCAAAATAAAACAAGCGTGTATGGATCCTCCTGCGTTGGTCTGACCCAGTATGTGTGTGTGAGAGTGTGTTTGAATGAGTGTGTGTGCTGAAAGCAGCTGGCAGAGGTGACATTCATCAGTTCCATTCGTTTGGAATAAATGAAAAGCTTAAAAATCTGGATATTTACATGAACCAGGTGAGTTTGTTTGCATGTTTTTATATTGATCTATTCAGGGAGGCACATTAATGCTGATTTTAGATTTATATGCTTTCCTTTATCCTTCAGTATACTTCCATAATAATATAGGATCACAGGACAAAAACTGACTGGACTGCTCATACAACAATTTAACATATGCAACCTTTTACTTAAGTTGGTTTGATAAAAAATAATGTTTGAAGATGTCATATATTCCTCAGCCTTCCTCTTTGAGTAGCAACCAATGCAATACAGTCAATTGCAAGTTGGTTAAGTACAACTAGCAAAAGCTAATGCTGTCTAATACAACATCCATGCAAATATTCCTTTATGATTATACTGTTCAGTTATGGTGATACTATTTGTTGTGGATTCAACGAGACTAACGTCATTGGTGGACAACATATTACCAACACTGTACCAGCAGAACACACAACAGCCTCCAAATGTACCATTAAGTTGAATCAATGTCATTCTGTTAGATCATTGGTTTTAGCTATAGGTGTAGGCCTCCCTTATAAACTTGAGCAACTGTGTGGAACTTTATTATTATGGAGAGAGCAATTGTTAAAAGTGGGTATACTTTATCATTAGTGACTCCTGCTCATACAAATAATACGGTTGCAACTGTACTATTCTTACAGTTTTATCAGCTGTTTGATCTATATTTTGAGATGAATAGCTCAACGTTTACGACAATATGTTTTCATCTTAATGTCATAAGATGATTCCACATGTTGTATGGTTTATTACCATTGATATACAAGCAGATTTATAGAGTATATTTATAGGACTTAAAACACACGTTGGAAACTTGAGTAGTGTGTGAGTTTCAATGCAAATATAATTTAACAATGTGTGTTAAGCAACAGTGATAAGGTGAGATGTGTTTCCCTTTTGTATTGAACACATTGAGTGAGGAAGTTTGCACATATAAATACACGGCCATTCACCAAACCATGCACACACACACACACACGCATGCACGCGTGTGGGCATGCGTGCACATGTGCACGCACGCACACACACACACACACACACACACACACACACACACACACACACACACACACACACACACACACACATAAACAGGCTTTGCCACCTTTTCCATTTCAGCTGGCATACAGCCCACCCTGAAATACAATCCAGCAACCCTCCCTGGTATAGTCCCTGTGGAAGAGGGTTGCCCTCCACTGAAGGAGGTTTTCAAAGCATTAACAGCCAGTAACACAATATCTGACGATATCTGATTGCTTCACTGGATCTCCCTCTGCATTTTCTAAAGATGACTGATTGGTCTTGAAGCTAGAGAAATGGCATGCAGAGGAAATGAGACCTTGTGCGTTAAAGGTGTTAAAGTAAGCTACTGTTCGGAAAGTTATAGACCCTGTACCACATATGTTTAGCCGACAATTCCCTGTCAGCCCTAGATATTCCAAGTGATTCATTATTTTACAATAGTTAATATGTTTTTAGTATTAAGACATCTAGTAGATATGATAAACAGTTTATATAACATTGACAAAAGGTGAAGTTTATTTTCATCAGTTGTAATTTTTTCTGTTCTCTGTCCTAGCAATGCCCTGTGTACAAACCCAGTATGCATCCCTGCCACATGATGACAACTACTTCAGCTCTGAGTTCTTAAATCCTGATCTCAGTGCCAAACTGGTGATGGACATCAGTGGCCAAAATGACCAGCTGTCTACATCTTCCTTGCCCAGCATCAACACCTTGGTGGCAACTGGCTATGTGGGGGAGTTTGATGCTTATTCCTGCAAGATTACCACCTCCCCTCCCACCTCTACTGTTTCATTCAGCCACGCCGCGGTAGCTGAAAGCTCCTGCCCTCAGATGCAAAGCCAAGCCTTCAAGCTGGATGATCTTCAGGTGTATGGCTGTTACCCAGGTTCCTTTGCGCTGAGCTGCCTTGATGAAACTCTATCGTCATGTGGCTCTGACTACTATGGCAGCCCAGTTTATGCCGCTGCTTCCCCTCCAACATCAGGCTTTCAGGCCCAGTCTGCACCTGTGTGGGATTCCCCTTTTAGCCCCTACCCTTCAGCCCCCCCATCCTCTATGGCAGATAAGGATGCCATGGCCCAGCAGCTCTCCTTTTTCACCTTTGGCAGCCCTGCACCAGAGCAGCATTCTCCCCTAGGGCAGCATCAGGATGCTCAGCCAGGCCATGATGACCATTTCTTCCTGCCTACTCAGCAGCATGTCTCTCCACATCACTGTCCTCCCATGTCCCTGGAGCACGGACCCCTGGAAAGCCCCAGGATAGTGGAGGGCGCCATGACGTCTCCTAAAACCCACAACTCAGGATCCAGTGAGGGCTGCTGTGCAGTTTGTGGTGACAATGCATCCTGTCAGCACTATGGAGTCCGCACCTGTGAGGGCTGCAAAGGTTTCTTCAAGGTAAATAGCTGAACAGTAGGTTTATTCTACTGAGTCGAACCTGACGAGTCTTACATAGACAGACATATCTCCACAGCGCTGTGTCAGCACTAAATAAAAGTCTGGCTCCAAACATTATCTTTCTGGTATTGGGGAAAAATGCTTTAACTTATTTGAATTTCTTCAAACCAATGACAGTCATCTTGAGCAGCGCTAAGCACAGGATACAGAGACGCTGCAGTTGCAAAACAGATAGCACAGACAGCGGAAGTTCAGGAGAATACAGCTTGAGATACAAGGCCAATGGCAGACTTACACCCACAGTCTACATCCTGGTGAGTCAGACTAGAGTCTGATTGAAATTGGCTTATTATAGCTTATTGCATATATTGGTATAAGTAATGAGCCATTACAGTACAAAACATACATTTTTGAGAAATAGTGACATCATACAAAGTTTGTCCACCAGAGTATTGATCATATTAAATGTACAATGCACCACGAAGTAATATCTTCGTCACAAGTCCAACTTTTAACGGTAAAGTATTATTATAGGACTTTTTGAGATCTCCAATTTTTATATCGGTATCGACCTTAAAAATACACTATCGGTCGGACTATACTATTGAGTTAAGACAGTATGCAGATTTATTTTATGTTTGCCCATAGTAATGTTTTTTTTCCTTGTCTGACAGCGAACTGTACAGAAAAAGGCAAAGTATGTGTGCCTCGCCAATAAAGACTGTCCTGTGGACAAGAGGAGGAGAAACCGCTGCCAGTTCTGCCGTTTCCAGAAATGTCTGGCCGTGGGAATGGTCAAAGAAGGTAATGCAATGTCAGACTCACTTTCAGTGACTAATGTATGAGAAACTGGGGTTAGCAATGACAGTCTTGTGAAACCAAAGCTAGGAATGACAGACATACAGTATGTAACCAGAGCCTTATGGTGCCAGCTTCAGGAAAAGAGAAGCTGATGCAGCAGTCATTTCTTTTATTGTCGGTAGAAGCAATGACCATGTGAGCGTCACAAACGTGTGCTTCAAGTGCTCCTGTTTTTTGTCCCTGTCTTAGTTGTTCGTACAGACAGCCTCAAAGGTCGCCGGGGTCGTCTGCCCTCCAAACCCAAGACTGTGGCCGAGGCTTCATCCACAACCCCCAATGTCAACATCATAGCCTCTCTTGTCAGGGCTCATCTAGACTCAAACCCAACCATTGGAAAGCTCGACTACTCCAAGGTAAATCTCAAGACTTGCAGCATGTTCAGAGCTCATCTGTACGATCAGATCCTCAACAATTAACTCAACACAGGAGGTAGAATGAACTGATGGACACCCAACCTCTCATTCATGGTATTTACAGTTCTCTTCAGTAGCATTGACCCATCCCTTCTCTTTCTCCTCAGTACCAGGAGACTGTGGTCAACCTAAAAGAAAAGGAGGAAGCCGGTGATATCCAGCAGTTCTATGACTTGCTGACCGGTGCTTTGGATGTAATAAGAACCTGGGCTAAAACCATCCCAGGATTCTCAGATTTCTGCACAGAGGACCAGGAGCTGCTCCTTGAATCAGCTTTTGTTGAACTCTTCATTCTGCGACTTGCATACAGGTCTTTTTCTTTTATAGGAACAAAACAAACATCTTTAACTAATATTTCACAAGACTAATGTGCACCTTTCAATCTGCTAATTGTACTATTGGTTTGAAACCCAATAGGTCAAATCCAGAGAAGAACAAGTTGATCTTCTGTAACGGTTTGGTCCTCCACCGACTGCAGTGCGTTCGCAGTTTTGGTGACTGGATTGACTCCATCATGGATTTCTCCCAGAGCCTTCACCGCATGAACTTAGATGTCTCCTTGTTTTCCTGTCTTGCAGCATTAGTTATCATCACTGGTGAGAGCCTCTGTTTTACTTCTCATTACAGTGAATCTCACTGTATGTTTATATTCTGTGTTTCTCATTAAAATATTTTTTGTGTCTAGATCGTCATGGCCTCAAAGAGCCTAAACGGGTCGAGGACTTTCAGACTCATCTCATCACATGTTTAAGGGAACATGTGAGTGGAAACGGCCCAGAACCGAATCGGACCCAGCCCAATTACCTTTCTCGTCTTCTGGGCAAACTCCCCGAACTGAGGACTCTGTGCACACAGGGCCTACAGCGCATCTTCTACCTGAAACTAGAGGACCTGGTCCCTCCTCCACCAATAGTGGAAAAAATCTTTATGGATACTCTGCCATTCTAAAAAAACATGAGCACAAATGTGTTATTTGTAAAGATGATAGACTCAAAGCACTCTACTGGTGAACCTCCTTCTATCACAGTGACTCGTGTGCTGACAAATGTCTCACATTGTTCAAGAGACCATTATTTTTCTAACATTAAGTTTTAAAAAGGAGTATGGTACATGTGTGAGTACCGTATCAAGCTTTATTTCAGTTCAATGAAACAGGACAGGACACTGTTTATACATATTTTGTGTGCATTTGTAAAATTACTTTATTGCTGTGCTGGATGTGTGAATGTTGTCTTGCTATGCAGCTAGTATGCCATGGATATTTGGGGAGATGCAATGCAATGTTACATACTCAGCTTTTCCTAAAATCAAAAGAAACACACTAATCTCTTAAAAACAACAGTGTTTAAAGTTGCTTTTTGATCCCACCAAGAGGCTGAGATAGTAGACTATTTAGTAGGAAAAGGCAGGCAAAATCAAATGTCCTGTTTCTTTAAAGAACTGTGGAGTCCTTATTTTCAAAAGGGAAATATTTACAAATTAATTTGTATCACAAAAGATATTTCTAGTCCTAATTGTGCTCCTGTGGAAGGTCTCGGACCAAAGTTTACTCCTATTTTGATACTACCACTCAAAAACCTTATTGCCTTAAGCTAAGCAAAGTGTTCTGCCATAAATCCATGTTGCCATTTTGCAGCAACTTGTAAAGGCTGATGTTGGCAGAGTTACCGATGAACTGCATGTCCCTACAACAACACACTTTGTGAACAGAAATGGACTAAATTCAAAGTGCCTTTTATAAAGCCCCACTCCTTCAACCATAATAAGTGACACTAAATGATTTTTCATTTCAAATATCACATACAGCAAGCCCCCGTGTATTACACATGTGAAATAATACATTTCAGTGTCACTATCAATATTTAATCCATATTTGAATATGATTTCTGGTCAGTGCCAGATCAAGTGCCTTAGTCATGTGATTGTTAACACTTCTGCTAAACTGGGAAGACATCAAGGGCTGACAGGTGGTTTAGGATCAACAAGTACTAAATCCTGTTGACTTGTTTCTGTGGCAGTGAAATTCATAACGGCAGCAGAGCCAGTTTGAGATTAAATTAAGTCAAAGCATATTTCAGGGTCTCCTTGTATCCCCAATCAGACACAGTATACCCTTTATAACGTTTGTTTTTACCCAACAACGCCTGTAAATCCACATGTATAAGCAGACATTTCATGTTTCATTCTTCTCAGTTGTGCAGTTTTTAAATGTTGGATTATTTTGCATTTTCATCTCCAAATGAACTAAATAAATATCTTAAGGAATCACCAATGTGATGAGAAGATGAGCAGCTAAGAACACTTACCCAAACAGTGTTCAAACCCTTCTTTCTCCTACTGTATATGTTTTGTTTGGGACATGTGTGTGTGTGTGTGTGTGTGTGTGTGTGTGTGTGTGTGTGTGTGTGTGTGTGTGTGTGTGTGTGTGTTTGTGTGTGTGTGGACTTTGAAAAATACTTTTGTAAAATGGTGCAGAAGTGACAGAATATTTGATATTAAAACCTTTTTGGAAATACACCACTGATTTATGCCACATTTGTGAGATTATACTTTCTACTCTGTCTCTTCAAATATACTGTATATTTGGTTTCTTATCATTTTTACTGGGGAAATTTAGTTTTCAAGGACCATTTCTCTCAAAACAATTGGGTTCCATTTGTTCGTGATGGTGTATATTTCTTTAAATTACTCTGTTTTTTTAGCATTGGCTTTCAAAAATGGTTGTAGGATAAGACTGGCAATGTTCTATATTTTGTTGTAAACAAATCACATGAAAAGGCCAATCAACCCCAAGAGCTCTGGTTTATACTGATATTGATAAGATAAATATTTTAGGTGTAACCTTGCCCCCAGGTTACCCCCATCCACTGCATGATTTCTATACAAATTTAATGACGTCGATTAGTCCCAACCAATCAACTGTTAGCACTCTTCGCCTTGCAAGGTACAGGGCTGATTACAATTAGTAGACCTTTTAAACCCATGAAATGCAGGTTTTTATACATTTGGTTAGATATTTCAATACGAACACCAGCATTTATGTTTCATCCCAGTCCAGTAATATAATTGAGTTTACAGTTTCAATAACATGTGTAGGTGTGCAGTGCTATAAAAAAATAAAAAATAAAAGCCATAATTTCCAAAAACAGTTGCACTTTTGCTTATAACAATTGTTTCTGAAACAGTAGTACTTTACGTATTTTATGGAGACTATTTTAGCTGCAGATTTGTTGCGCTAAAGCAGCAAAACTGTGTTTGTGAGATCAACTCAACTAAACTGCAGTGCCCAGGTTCAACATAATGAAGCCTAACCCAGTGTAACAAAGTAACTTATTGATCGAAAGATTGTAACAAACCTTTTGTACAAACGTTCATTCCTCGCAGAAGATTAATCCTATGACTTTGGGAATCCCCTGACTTTTGCTACCACAAGGTTAATATTTGTGGTTTAGCTAGAAATGTCTCAATCTGGTGTCCTGCCATGCAATTTATCACAGTGGCCAACCCTTCAGGATGAATTGTAATAACTAACTTTTAATCTTTAGCACTATCACCAGTTCAGAATGTTGACAAAATAGCTAAAAAAGACATCATCATCAGCCCCAGCTGCCGTTTGTGTTTTGTGATTACCAAATGTTAGCATGCCAACATGCTGAACTAAGATGGTGAACAGGTTCAACATCAGCATGTTAGCATATCCGTTGTGCACCGGCTAACATTCTGACCTCAGAATTAAGTATAAAGTTCCACTGTTTGAGCAAGGCTGACAGAGGCTGATATTGATTATTAAATATATTATTGATGTTGGTCTTTTAATTGGCTCTGTTGGGAGAACAATACCTATACTTTACAAAGAGTTTAGAAAATGTCTCCATTTCTTAGCTCCAAAGTGTAGCCTTTATTTAACGCAGCACTCACTGTGCTGCAGCTTGTTACATATTAATGATGTGATGAAAAGTGGCCAAAAGTAGGCCTTCATCTCTTTTTCACAGAGTCTGTGTTGTTCTGTCACACATGGCGTTAATGTTGGCAACATCCTTGACCAAAGGGAAGATGACACCGTGACACTCTCAGCCACAGCAGACTGCAGCACCGACTGCATTCAGCCGCTCGATACTCGATCCTACTGTACACCACGTTCCGGTCATCTGGATTTTGGTGTTGGCAGACAGAGTGGAAAAAAGGGACAAGGGGAGAAAAGAGGAGGAGGCAATATGAAAGCTAGTATGAGTTTTTCATTATGTTACAAAATGGCAAGCATGCTGCCCAAGTAAGATGTAATGAGACCAGCAGATGAGTAATCAGTTAATAAGAAAGTTCCATGAGGATTTAGTTCAGAGCGTTCCTTTGGTTCAAACTAAAACCATTTTGCAACCTGAACTTTAATCCCTAATAAAGTTAATGTGACTTTTAATTCTTTATGGTCACATATCCAGGACAGACCAGACATGTTGCCCCTTAACATGGCCCAAAACCCAGACTCGAAATACACTCTCCCCTGTCAGTATATCTCACCTTTGACTGTATGACACCATCTTTTTTCCAAAAGTGGAAAGGTACCATCTGGAGCTGCCATTGGCCCCTTAACTTTTGACCTAGACCCTGTCATGCAACACTCTGCCATCAGTAACAAACTGTAGCGTTACACGTTGGACACACGAGACATAACATTCTGACCACTAATATGTGGCTCACTTGTCATAGTGATTTGTGGCACGTACATGCTGAGCTCAGTGTTTTATGTTTTGCTACAGAACCACCTCCTACTAGGCTATAAAGGAGATATTTTAAAAGCAGGTTACCAACATGTTCTATATACATGACTATATCTTGAATAAAGGAAGTAGCACTTCAGTAGCACTGGAATGGCTCTTACTGATTGTAAGAGCCATTTTGTCTATGTTTTATTATGTTGGACCTCCCACCACTGGGGGCGCAAGGCGACTTCAAGTGAGTCGCCACTATATAAGTAGGAGTGTCATTAGGCCCAGGGGTTGCACGTTTGTAGGAAAGCAAACAGTTTTTTGACCGTTATCGTTAGAGTTATCGTTATCGTTATGCCATAGGTGACAGTATTATATGCAAGTGTTTATGGTTTATTTTATGATTTGAATACACTACCTTCTGCCGACATGGCTTTTGTTTATTTGTGTATGAAATAAACAGAATGGACATAACAGCCGGACAGTGTCTTGAATGAAACGCGTCAGGAACAAGCCAGACAACGAGCAACCAAGTAGTGCCTTATGGTAAATAGGCAACGGGGGCACTACACTGATAGCACTTTATTGACGAAATTGTACCTTCTTGATTCTTGTTGTTC